>WEKX01013553.1:0-41872 GCA_013390025.1 Pitta sordida | reverse complement strand
GGGCGGCGCGGCCGGGCCGGGGTGGGGGGGAGGTTCTCCGGGGAGCAGCGGGGCTCGGGCTCGGGCTCGGTGAAGGCCCGGCCCGGCGTGGAGGAATCATCGGCTCCGCGCGGGTTCCCCGAGGAAGCCTCTGGCTGTCGCCGCGGTGAGTGCGGGGCGGAGCGGGCTGAAGGCGGCTCCTCCATCTTGGGGCAGCGGAGCGCAGCAGAGGCGCCGTCACCACCCCGAGGAGCTGCTCCGTGAGGCCNCCTGTAACCCTGGGCCCCCTCAGGGACCCTGAGGTGTGGCTCTTTCTGGGTGACAGAAGGAACAAAACATGTTAATAATGGGAGCCAACTCTCTGTAACAGTTTATAGCAGCTTCGGTCCTGGAGAGCCTTTTGAGTAGCTTGACCTTGTTAAAGGGTGTTTCCTGGGAAGGCTCCAGGTGTTGGATGGGCCGATCCAGAAAACATTTGCCTCGCAGCACTGCGTAACTTGGAACCAGAGGAAAGCATTACAGCAACGATTTGCCATTTGATTTTCTAAAACAGATGGCGTAGAATAGGAAACCCCAAACCAAGCCGCAGCGGAGGGAGCACAGGCGCTGTGAGCAGCGGGTTCGCAGCAGCGTGAGAGGGCTCAGTGTAAACAGACACACCCGCGCGGTGCCCTGAACGCTGGCGAATAACGGCAAACGTTACCGGGGGTAACACCCGGAGAGCCGGGAGCAGGCGGTGACCCAGAACGGCACCGTGNACCCGAGGAGCTGCTCCGTGAGGCCGCACCGGCTGTGCCCGCCCTCCCCGCGCGTTTCTCCGCTCCACGGACCCGGCCCGGGGCTGCCCTTGGGGACCCAGAAACCCAACTGAGCCCAGCCCGATCCAATCCGGGGCTTCGGATGTGTGTGTGTGTGTGGAGGGGGAGCGAAACTTGGCTGCCTTGGGGAGATGTGTGTTTTCTGTGGGTGAAGGAGGGGGTTTTCTTACTGGTGAGTTAAACACGAGGGGTTGAACTTTAGCACGTTCTCCTGTTTCCTTTGTAAGGGAAAAAAGTAAGGGAATGAATATATAGACCGTAGGAATTGTTGGATGGCTTTAAATATTTAATAAATTCCTTGTCAATAATTATTCCCTGTTCCTGACATTAATGTACTTAAGTGGCACTAACGTACTTAAATACTGTCTCTTGGGGGGGGTGGGACTTTGGAGCTTTATTTGCCTCGCAAAAACCATTCCCGGTGCCGAAAAAAAATTTGTTTCATGCAGTTAAATAGTTTTTTTTACCTTCAAGTGATAGCAGTGTTTTAGCCATGAAAATCCTGCCATCTTAGCTCGTAATTTTTGATTTAGAACGTTACAGTCTCATAACGTGGTGTAAAATGAATGTGTGAGGCTCTCCCTTCAGTTTTAACGTTCAGTAATTTGAAATAGTGCAACACGATGTTTTTCTTGCGTTGGCTTTCATGTTTTCTTTCCAGGAACTTGAGGCAGACAAAACAAAAATGCTGATTCCTTTTATGTAACTCAAAAGGATGCATGTAGCATTCCTGAATTCCCTGGTTTATTTTTTTTTTCCAGATAAATAGAGTTGAGATTTTTTTTCAGAAATAGCTCTTTCGGATACTTAATCATCACAGCCTTGTTTAAGTAAATTCTCTGGCAGCTGATCCTCAACTGTATTTTGCCCTTTTTTATGAAAACTTTTCCACTTTTTGTCTTTTTATTTTTCTCAGTATTTTTGTGAGTGGTAATTTGAATTCGTTTATCTTCAGCTGTCTTGATGCTGCTTCTGCAAAGAATATTTGCCAGCGCTTCACGCAATTTACTTGATGGTCAATGAAAAATGATGTGTAGTTACTGCGCAAGTGTAGCATACACTGTGTTAATTGCAATAGATATTTTGGGTCATGCCCCATTTTTATGTATGCCAGCTGCTTATTATGATTCCATGACATTTGGAACTTTCTATAGGAATAAATATAGAAGTCAGCTCAAAATAGCTGTGCAGTGAGGCCTTAAATATTTTTCCCTTGGTGGTTCCAGAAACATGTCACACATAAAGGTGTTTTAATGCAGTTCGATGGAAGAATAAAGGCTCGTGTTGGCCTTCAGCCTCCTTTGAGACTGCATTACTCCAGTGATTTGCAAATCAAATAATCGCTGTTTTCAAGACTAGCATTTAAATATTTTTTTACCAAGTTTTTCGTGTTGCTGGTTTCCTTAAAGGGTATTTTAGTTGAATTCTGTTGGTATGCAAATGAAGGTTATGCTCTGCTGCAACTACCTGTGCACTACAAAAATATCTACAGATTTTAAAACTTGAACTATAAAATAATGATATAAACTAACATCTCTAATTTACACAGTGCTTCAGAGGGTGTTTTTCATTTAAATAAGAGATGTAGAAAATAAAACAGCGCCTAGAACCCTGAAACCCCCAAAGAAATGCAAGTAGAACTCAGTTTAGGTTAGTAAATAACATTGGATAAATGTTTTTTCAGTGTTTAGTGGGCTCGCCAGAAACCAGTGTTTGTTCTGCTTAATGCAGCTTCACTACTGAGATTTTCTGTTAGCTGATTGTATTTCTGGTTTAAGATAGTAATGTTCTTTACAGCTGTAATTTGCGACTGTGGGATTTTAATTCTGTGCAGCCTGAAATTTAGCTGGAAATATTAGAGGAGAGAGGAAAGGCGATGGTTATAGGAGTTGGCACGGGAGTTATGAAATCGAAGTGGGAGAAGAGGTTGTACAAGACAAGAGTGAGATTAGATGAGTTTAATTGACGGAAGTTGTGGCGTCTGCACTGGTTTTAGTCTCTGGTGCACTTTCTCTTACAGTGCTACAAATAGCAGGGCAGGGGCAGGAGATTTAAGGAGAGATTTTAATATAAATAAGATTTAACCGAGAGCTGGTTGCTGCCTCTGTGTGCAGTCAGGGCTGCCCTCACCAGGGAATCCCCAGTCAGGGGTCAGTTATCGCTGGGAGGGTTGAGCTGCTCCGAAGATTTTATCTAACACAGCTTTGAAATAAGCAGATATTCCACTGTTGTGATAACGGCGGTGACCCCAAGAGCACTGCTAGACTTTGAGGTTAAAAAGCTTAAATTTCCAGGTGGGGAGCCCAGACACACGGATTAATTGTGGTTTGTGTGTTCTCCCAGTAAATCCTAGTCAAAACTGGAAACTCAGCTGTGTTTACTTCATCTTTAATGGCATAATCAGGGTGCTGTAATTGCTGTGATTCACCAAATTTTGAATAAATTCATTTGTGTTTTACTTTGTTTAATTAAGTAATTTTAAGAAATAAGACTTTAAATGGTAGCTGGTATCAGAGGTTATGTTTTAGCTCACTTTTTACAAATGAAATAAGGGGAAAAGTGTGAAACCATGCGTTTTGTTTCCTCCAACAGCTGAATTGATAGGGTCAGAAACGATAGGTTATTTAGAAATAAACAAGCTGTGGGATGGTGAAGAGTTAGGGTTGTAAGGATGTTGGATTTAGCTGTTGGATTTAAAGCTGAGTCTTCCTAACAGCCCTGATAAAGAGCTACTAATTCTCTGGGTACTCAGTGGGGAATGCCAGAGGCTGTGAATTGCCTTCCCAAAGCACTTCCTGGGCACCTCCTGGAGAGATCGAGTTCAGCAGCAGAAATTGAACATCAGGCAACTAAATAGTATGTATTTGTGAAATATTTTCATTCCAAGTGGTGGTAAAGGAATGGTGAAGATAGTTACCCAGTCGGAGGTAGTTCATTTTCTAAACTTGTAAGATTGGTGTGTAGTGGGGCCTTTAGAAGGCTTCTTGTAGAGATGGTTTTAAAATCAGGGCTTTTGAGCATGGAAAGCTGCATTCGTTGCCTTTTAATCTACATAAAAGTAAAAAACAACCCATCAGAGCTATCTGTGCTGCCTTCATTCTGTTCACAACTTACCCTGATGAGCAAAACCTGTTTGTTACCTGATTCTTGCTCAGACTCTGAAGACAGGAGCAAACCTGATCCAAAAATTCAAGTTTACTTGGCTTTTTGGGGTGTGAATTTTCATTTCTAGGGCAGATGTGGGAGTACCTTACTCAGAAGAATATGAGTAAAGGCTTCAGAAGGTGGTGTAGGAGTAGTAAAAGGGCTGAATGTCAGTCTATTAATAAATCAGTATCTGCCTGGGCTGTTCACCACCCATGGCCTCTGACAAGAAAATAAAAATGGCATATACATATATGATACTTCTCTTCCTCTTAACATTAGCGAATGGTTTCACAAATGCAGAAAACACTACAATCAACACGAATTTTGTTTCTCAAACACAGTCCTGGGCCTGCAGGTTGGAGGATGTGACAGTGCAAGTGCCTCGTGTTAAGGGTTCCCGAAGTTCCATCAGTGAGTCGGCACAGTTCTCTCCACAGGCACTGACACAGAGCTGTGCTGGCAAAACACACAGACCTTGGAGTCTGTTTGCTAATGGAACTAATTTGAGGAATTTGAGTGAATCTCGATGTGTTTTCCCCCCTGAACTGAAGTGCCCGGAGGGGCTGTGCCGGTGTGTGCAGGAGCTGCACTGGGGTGGTGCTCACCTGCCCCACCCTGCAAACAGCACACGCGGGTGAAAGTACAGCTTGACAGGTGTAACTGCACCAACATGAGGCGCTTAGGCCAGCACAGCGCTGTTGATCAGGGATTGTAGCCCTTAACTCTCCTGACTTGGGCAGCTGTGACAGTGAACATCTGTAATAGAGGTACGGTCTGTTATTACACAGCATGTTTGCCAGATTTTTGATGGGCCTTCTGTGAAAATTCCTTGAATATTTCTGTGGAAAGCTGCTGTTAAGTTGAATTTAATTGTTAAAACTTCTGTCTGGTTCAAAGAAGCACTTTTTGATACTTAACCGAGAATAAGATACTCCTGTAATACCTGGTGCTGTTCTCATTCTGCACGACCTGCCCAGCAATCCATCCCTTCCCTAGATTTTTTCTGACTCTACTGGCCCTGTGTACTGCAATCTCAAAAGAGATGATTTTGGGGAGATGATTTTCAGACCTGAAAAACAAGAAAATAAACTTCCGTGTGTGTGTGTGTTTTGTTTTGCATAAATTGGGGAGCTGCTCTTGTGGTTTTACTTGGAGCAATCACATCATCCTGGAGCTGCTCATTGCCTTTGCTCTGTAAATGCTCCTGTGCCCAGTCCGTGTGTGCTGGTAATCTGATAATCTGCTTCTGTGCACACACATGAAATTCATCACTTCCAGGAGGTCCCACATTCCCTACAAACGTGCAGGATCCCTGTCCTGTGTGAGCACAGGTTTCTATCCCGAGGCACTGGCCTTCCTCCGAGGCTTCCGTAAGGTAAGTGAGCAGCCTGGCAAAAACCATGGAAAGTGTGATGGTGTGTGTTTGTGTTTCAGACATGCAGCAGAGAGAGTTCATAATAATGTGTGGCTAAAGATATCTTAATTTGGAAAGGTTAATTTCTTTATTATTAAAAGTACGGAGACCAAGTGAATGTGTCGTTGTTTTGAAGGGAAGCTGTTGGAATTCATCTGACTGAGGGTGTCTGGTGCCAGCCTTGTCCATGGCCTGTCTGTGCATCAGAGGTTGAAATATTGTTCTAATACTAAAAGCTACCTTAAAACTGGATCTTGGTGATATTTTGTCTTAATTTGTCTGTATAGCACTGTTCATGTTTGCCTAGAATTGTTACTGCTTCCTGCAGTATGTAAAATGAATTCTTAAATTAGGTCGGGTTATTCCTGAGGAGTGGAGCTGTACTAGAGAGTTAGATAATGCTCAATCTACATCTTGCAAATTTAAAAGCTAGTTAATTTTTTTTTAATTGGGAATAATATATTGACTCTAGAATAGGAAAGAATAAACTGCCACTTGTAAGTTATTAGTGTTGTGGGTAGATGAGGTGGTAGCTTTGTTTGTAATCTTGGAATTAGTTGTTTGTTTAATGATAGCAGGCAAAGCACTTAACAGATAAGTGTTGCAGGTTTTGAAATGTTATTTCTCTTTGTTTTTATTCTACATCTAATGTAAGCATTGAAATTCTTTGATTTTATGCAAGTTTTATTTTTAAAATGGTCTTTCAAATACAAATTTCTGGCATAAAATTTTTGTAATTACCAGGGGTGCCTGGACTTTTGACCTTGAACTGCAGCTTCTCCACATCAGTAACAGAGTGAGATAGTAAATTATTTGGAGTGCAAGGGAGGAGCTGAGGATCACAACAATTCTCTTGCTAGCAATATCCAGATTTAAGCTTTAGGACTTTGACCTCTCTGGCTCTCAGCAGCCGTTGCCTCTCTTGTCACGAGGTTTCCGTTTACCTGCTGAGTGGAAGGTGTTCCCATTCCTTCATAAGATACTGAAATCACAAAGTGGGTACATTTTATATGAAAGTAGCAGACCATACACCGGCTGAGCTGGGTTGCCTGGTTTTCTTTTGTGCTCCATACAAGTAGAGTAGTCTGTCCTTGGATCTTTGCTGGCCGAGCAGATGGAGGGATCTGCACCACAGTGCCAGGGCAGACCCTGCTCCCTGCAGTCCCTGGGGTCAGTGCACCGCACCTTTTGTGCGTGGCCTCACTGGGGAGCTGCGGGTGCATTTACAGAGCATCCTTCGGGCTGCTTTTGTGGTGTTTGTTGATTCAAGGGATGAATTTTGTTGCGTCTTAGCAGAAAGTGCAAGTTTCCCAGCTGTCATCTTTGACAAATAGGGCTGCAAAATAATTCTCAATGGGATCAGTCTTCCAAGTGGGAATTTGTCAATTAAGCCATGCCAACACTTCCTTTATTTGCATCAGAAATTATGTTCTTCTGAGTTCTCAGACAATTTTCCTATTAGGAATTTTTTAACACTTAAAGGAGCTGATCATAGACCGAGCCCTGAGCCTCTTACCCAGGGAATGAAATGAGCAGACTGTGTAAATTTTGTTGGAATTGCTGTTACATTGTTCTGGAAAGGATACTTTCTGCCCTGTTTGTAACATCCTTTAGTTTCTTCAAGAAACCTGTCCTGGGTGTTTTTATTCCAGCCAAGTACCTTGTATATCAAGGCTTCTAATGCTGAATAAATTCATTGAAAAATACAACTAAAGGCCAGCTGCAAGACATGCTAATTGAAGCTGGGGTGTTAAATACTGGGATGAGCTGAATTTGTGTCAGGACATGGAGGTGAAACTGATCACTCATAAACGATACCTGCTTTGAAATCCTGGAAGGTGGAAGACTCTCATGCTTAAAATGTCTTTGAAGATACAAAGACTTAACGTCTTCTCACTGACTCTCATGTTCAGAACTTTTTATTGCTCATTGAATTTCCATAATGTATCTTAAAACAGTACCGAGCCTCAGTATGAAAGATCTTTCTAAATCTAAACGTGCTTCTGTAGAGTTCTTAGTGTAACTAGGGAATAAGAATGCTAATAGATGCTAGGTATTAATTATTTGGGCTAAAGTGTTTGTGCAAGGGGCTGCTATAATCTAATGAGATACCAGAAATGGTTCAGATTTCAGCAAATCAGTTGCGTATTGAAGAGTCCTGACGTCCTATATCAGAGAAGAAGGTGCAGCATATTATGTATTACCTCACTTTGACAACGAGAATTGACATTAATGAGAGGATAAAGATCACTAGTCTTTCATATACATTCCTCACTGAACTAAATAACATCCCCAGTATGCTTAAACTGAAGAATTTACCCTGAGTACTGACTTTTTATCTGAGAACTTATGTACAAAAAAGAAGTTAAACATATTAAAGTTGAATATCAAATTGAACATATGAAATATTTTATTATCAAGCTGTCTTTAAAGCTCTTTTTTTTTTTTTTTGAGCAAAATCTTCTAGTTAACTGTCAGGGAATTCTTTATGCAGTTAAAGTGGTAAGTTCCAGAAAAAGACAATGTTTTTGCAGTCAGAGGAGTCACTTTATTTGTGCTTCAGGGAAATGAGAGAAAAAACCAGAAGTGGAGATCCTGATCTAAATGCCTGATTTTTCATGGTGTATTGAATTGGCCTTTGTCTAAAATACAGACACAGAGGTGGGGAAATGTTGGTATACTTGAAAAACTTTGCTCTGTCATCACCAGATGAAGACGTTGGGGCATTTTGGAAAAGGTTTAATGCATCAGCAGATCCAGGTGTTGTTGCAGCTCCTGCTTTCACATCTCAGCTCGGTGTTAATGGCAGAGAGAATCTCTCCTTTTCTGCCTGGGATTTGTCAAGTGTTGGGTTCCAGTGGGAGGCTGCAGATAACAGTGTGCATTGTCTGAATGTGGGAGGGAGAATATATTTACAGGAAGGTGGAGTGAGATTACAAGTGGGTTTTTTGTTTGTTTAGTGAAGGCCTATTGGACAACAGACTTTTAATATGTATTGTGAGGTGTTGCTGTAGCAGGATTTGAAATCTGGGGAGTGTCTTTTCTGTCTCTTGTTAAATTGGCTGCTGACTCTGCTCAGGAATTTCTTCAATCCATGTGCACTAAACCCACACATGTTTACAGAAGTTGGGGAATCCACAAGGATCCTGAATGTGAGTGCTGGGCTCTGCCCTGGCAGCGTGGCAGCCCTGTGTATTGCTGCTTGAGAAAAGTTGACCCAAGTTAAATTAAAAGCTTGTGGCAGGTCTGTGATTTTTGTAGGGTTCAGTGTTTCTGTGCTTCCATTGCTTCTGGAATTTAGGTCCAGAATGAAATCAAGTGCCTAACTTGGTTTGGGAAAACTGGAATGTTTTACCTGGAAGCTAAAGGGGAGGAAAAATCTAAATTAATATTTCCTTAACTAGACGTTCTTTCTCGAGATACTGTGCATCAGCTTTATGCTCCACTTTTACATAAGGGACTGTTCTGTTTCACTGGAGTACTCCTGCTACTTACATGAACTCTTGATTTATGTTTCTAATTTCATTTATAGTTGGTCTGAAAACCTTAGGTATTTTCACATGGGAGACTTATTTCTCTGAGGAGCTCTTAACCTCAGCAAGAACCAGGTGGCCTTTGGAATAAGCAGCAATATATATGTTTATTAACATTAATTTGCCTTTCTGTCCCATTTTTATAGAGATATTTGCATCAGTTTTTTCAGAGGTACAAAATATCCTTTCTAAAAGAATTGTGACAGAAAGACAGGATGATGCTGATAGGAATTGTCTCTTTGGGCAGCTACAATAGTTCTCAGTTTGCAGCCAGAACTTCCAGTTTCAGAAATGTGATTAATATACGTGTTGCATTAGGAGGAATAAGTAACGTTACCAGGGATGTTCAGTTCCCCTAAAACAAGATTACTACATAGTTTGCTGCTTCAGTTGACATTTCTGTCAGTGTCTCACCTATGATTTAATAGTCAACTTGAGAACAAACAGAACAAAATGAGAAAAAAGTCCTACTGGATTTGGAAAAGAAACAGGTATTTGAGTACTTGCAAACTTGCCGTGTGTTGTAGTAAATATTTTTGCAGGCAGTTTCTTGACTGTTTGCTTAGTGCAAAGTATAATTGGGAGTTAGGGCTTCTTTCTTTTATGTTTTGATAATAGTGGATATTTAACTTGTATTTAGATGCAGCTCTGCAGGAGCAGGTTCATGTAAAATCAATTTTGAAGCTTCCTCTGTTTTTAATGAAAAATAATTTGAACTGTGTGAGAGAGTCAAAAATCGAGGTACTAAATACGTAATAGGAAACAACCAAACATTTTACAGCAAGTATAGAGGTCTGTAATTTTAGTGTTTTAAGTTCACTGTATGTTTACATTTTGGAATTATTTTATGATTGCAGTTCTCTAAAAGTTTTTTCTGTAGGTAACGGAGTTAATACAGGTAATAGCAACTAGATAACATCTAAAGCAAAAATAATAACGAGTCTAGTGTAGAATCTCTTAATTTTCAACGATTATTGTGTTAATACTGCTCTGTGTTAAACCAGAGCTGGATCTTGTGCATGGTGCAGCCACTGAGTGGGGAGTGACTAATGCTGTGCCATGTACATTGTGTTCATCCTGCCCTGTCTCCTGGGGGACGATGCTGGTCCTGGGTTTGGAATGTTGCGGTGGCACAGCTCAGTGAGTCAAACACAGTTTAGAGTGTGTTGCACACGGGACCTTGGATGCCCAGGTACAGCACCGTGAACAGTCCTGCAGACAATTCTTTCTGTGCTGTGTCACAGATAAATTAGTCAGGATGCACTTTGTGTGATCCAGAGGCACGGTTTGATTCTTCGTTTAATGCAGAGCTAAACAGGAAGTGATTGGCTGACTTTCCCTCTTCCTTCAGGCATATCACTTAAAAATTGCATGATGTGTGATCAGTTGGAGATTCTGAACAGGGAGATTGAAAGATTATTGCAGAACTACACTGTGGAAGAAGGCACTTTAAACTCAGTCACGGACTCCCTGGATGTAATCACTGATTCAGACAATGGAGCAAAATACATATTAGAGCAGGTATTCAATGCCATGAGATACAGCACCAGGGTCTTTATAATAAGTTTGTTCTATTGTCTCTTTTGTTATTTTTTTTTCCTTCTATTTTGAAGGGGGAGTAATTGACTGAGAGAAAGAATGTATATATTACGTGTACTCACCTATAGAGGAGGTACAGGGGAAGGAACTACTGATGTTGATGTAGCTGTGCACTCAACGTTATTCTTAATTCTACTTTGCCACAGTCATACAAGTGTAGAGATTTATTATTCATGTAATAACAAAGTGATCCACTGATGCAAATCAAATTTGAGAAAGCGTTTATCGTTTCCCTTTATATTTGGGACAGTGACATGGCATTGAAAAACACTTAGAGATAGTCATTGCTTAGGGAATAACAAGTGGCTTTAAAGTTCAAAGATGCTTTAAAAGTTGAGGGCTTGTGAGATTTGGGGGAGAAAAAAGTATTTGTTAGAAAGCCAAGTCAGAGTATGTATTGGCATGGATTATCCAATTTTATTTTGGAATAGGTTCTTCCCACCTGTAATGTTAATAAACAGTTTTTACTCCTGTGAAAGAATTACTAATGCTTTAGTTTGTCCTACACCTGCTGTGGCAGTTCCCCTGCATCTTTAATGGCAGAATGCTGACACAGGATCTGTGTTCAGTTTTATGCTTTTGCCTTCACTAACTTATTTTATAGTCCAGTTCATCCTGTCCAGCTACTTGTCCTTGTCCTCTCAGATTCTTTTCCAGTTTTCGTGTAGTCTAGTGGACTACTTGGGGTTCATGCAGGCATCTCCTACTGATGTTCAAAGTCACATGCTCAGAGCTGTAGTGTTTTCTGTGATGAAATTTCACACAAACCTGTAAATCTGCCCTCCTCTATCCTGGGCTGAGCTGATGGAGTGTAAAAGCACTCCTGTATTCTCATTGCAGTATATGCACTTACTAAATTCCCCTGTCAGAATACTTTTAAATACTGTACATGGAATAGTTTCTTGATTACAGTTTGTGGCTGTTCTGGAAATCTTATTGGGATCTAAACAAATTAATGAGAGTGCAATCCTGTTTTTTTATTTCTATTACAGATCTGAGCTGTTGGTAAGTGGGGAAGTGGTATTGCTTTATTTCGACTTTTCTTTCTAGTTCCAGTGTTTCTGAAAGCACAAAACTGTCAAGAAGACAAAATAATGGGATTTGCTTTATATTGTAATAAGTAGGGGCAAAACAATTCTAAATTTATGTAACCAATAGTAAGGTAGCTTAATAAATATATCAGTGCCTTATTTTGTCTCTCTTTTTTCCAGGAGCCAGTAGGAGAAAGAGGATTGTTAGCATTTGGATCTTCTGGCAGCTCTGGGATTCAGTCTGGCACTTCTGAACCAGGAAATTCAGCATGTGCTGAATGGATGATGCTGAATGACTCTGGTCCTGTGCTGCCCTCCTCTGGTTCTGCTCTTCGAGGAGAAACCCTTCGAACCTCTAATGCTGTGTCAGGTAAAGCACAGAGGCGACACTGAAGAGCCTTCTTAGTTCTTCACATTTCAGTTAAAATGTAAATCTCAGAATTTGGATTACCTCTGCTTGTAGCTTTTAACATTTCTTCATCTTCCAGGGTAGATGAAAGATGTGAACTCAGACTGTTCTGTTTTGACTAGTCTTGCAACTTTTCCGGGTTGAGTATAATTACAGTGCTGTTTCAGAAAAAATAATTGATTTTTAGGTGAGAGCTAGTGTTTCTGAAACAACCTAAAAGTAGCAGCTAAACTTATTAAATAGACAAGAGAGAGATCTAGTTTATTTTAATAAGGAAGACTAGGGTATTTCTATTGTTTAAAATACAAAACCTCATTATTCTTTAGGAAACCCTGTATTATCTAAACAGCAGTCTGTGCCTTTGAGTTCCTTAAAATCGGTTGTTGGTTCTATCTCGTTTCTCATCTGCTGTCAGTAATCAGTCCATTCTGTCCCAGGGAACGTTACTGATATCACATACTGCCCTCGCCTTTGGAAAGGTAACTGTGTGTGTACTGTGTGTTTGGATAAAAATACCAGTGCAGTATCCAAACCCACAGCTTTAACTTAGTACTTTAAAGGCTTGTTAGTGGCTTGAAATCAAGTTGAATGGTTGTTACAAGAAATCATGAGATTACCTCAGAATATTTAGTGATTACTTAGACTATGAATGTTTTCAAAGCAGAGTTTTGAATCTTGCATTTCTCTTCAGTGTTTCAGAGTGGGGACAGTGTTGCCCGTACTATGGAACAAGCTGTAAACACAGAGCCATTAGAGTCTGAACCTAATACTGACAACATGGAAAATAGTTCTCCTGGTAAGAGTTTTTGCATTTGTGCAGAAAACATGCTTATTTATCCCTTGTGTATATATGCAAATATGTATCTTTTTAAATAATACAAGTTTGTAACAGTGGGATTACACAGTGATCAATGATGTATCTAATTGTTACTGCTGTTGTATTACCTTCCTAAGGAAACATTTTATCTGTTGTGAGAGCTATGACATAAATTCCACCAAGGAAGTGATAACATGTTGGAAAAAACCTTTAAGGGAAAGCATCTTTCTTCAGCACCAGTTTAGTAACTCTTCCCTTGTTTTTAGCCTCACTTTTGGATGATAGAGGTGAGCAAAGCAATGAGGAGGAACAAAAGTCTATCAAACCTACAAGTAAAGAGTTCAGGAAAACCTGGGGCTTTCGGAGGACCACCATTGCTAAGCGAGAGAGTGCCGGAGATGTTGATGTGGACTCCAGTGACCAGCAGCCATTGCAGCAGCAGCAGCAGCACAACTTAAACCTCAGGCGGAGTGGGCGGCAGCCGAAGCGAACGGAGAGGGTGGAGGAGTTCCTTACAACAGTGAGGCGCAGGGGAAGGAGGAGCGTTCCCACTACTCTGGAAGATTCAAGTGAAGCAGCGTCTGGTCCAGCTACAGATGCTGAAACTGCTTCCGAAGATAGTGTTGAGAGCATTCCAGATACAAAACCTGTCACTCGGAGGATTTGCACTAGGAGTTGTAAGGATCAGAAAAGCCCTAAAAGCAGACTCATAAAGGAGGAAGAAGAAGAGGAGGAGGAAGAAGAGGAAGATGATAGCTCTGATAGTGATAGTGATGGGTTAACACTGAAGGAACTGCAGAATCGACTAAGAAAGAAACGTGTTGAACAGAAACATGAGCAGCTGGTGTTGAAGGATATACAGAACCATGTGAGGAAAAGGAATTCAGAACAAGATCCTACCAAAACAGGTGCTGTCCCAGCTGAAAAACAGGCGGAGCCTGATGTGTCTGTCAAACAGGAGCCTGAGACTGCAGGCAGCACTGAGATCACAGGTCAGGTCATGGCATCTGAGGAAGATGCTGAAGATCTGCAGGATCAGAAGGAGGAAAAGCCTGCCCTTAGTGCCAAGGGGGCCACAGATGAAGAGCCTGAAGAACAGCCCAAGAGCAAACCTGAGTCTGAGATCTACGACCCAAATGCTCCGTACTGTATTTGTCGTCAGCCTCATAACAACAGGTAGGCAAAGGGTTCAGCTGGAGACACTGTGCAAGGACTTGGAATTGTTCTGAAAATATTTCTGAAAAAGTAAATTAAGTGCTAACACTTACTTTTTGAATATATGTAAATGAGCTGTTGGATTTGCTGAGGTTTGGGAGGGAGTTTATAACAGATCCTTAAAAGAGGATAAAAAGACAAACACAGAAATGACCAGTGAGACAAAACTGTGCACTGGTGCTTTTTTTGGATTCTTATGTTCTGCTACTTGAAATATCTGTTCAGTGTTAATTGTCTTTTCATTTTCACAGTGTTTACTGTTCCTTGGTGGATTTTTTTTTCAGGTTTATGATTTGTTGTGATAGATGTGAGGAATGGTTTCATGGTGACTGCGTGGGTATTTCTGAGGCTCGAGGGCGATTGTTGGAAAGGAATGGTGAGGACTATATCTGTCCAAACTGCACCATTCTCCAGGGACAGGACGAGCCTGTGTCAGAACTAGACCATAAGGAAGCTAAAGCTGAGCAAGGAAATGTGGATGGCACAGAATTCACAAGCATAGGAACAATTGAACACAAATCAGTTGAGGACCAAGGGATCAAGGGTAGGATTGAAAAAGCTGCAAATCCAAGTGGGAAGAAAAAACTGAAGATATTTCAACCTGTAAGTATTTTAATTGTTTCTTATTTTTCATGTTTTACTGAGTACAGTGACACAACTATTTACTTGTAGAACTATAAATCTGACTTGTTTTCTTAAAGCTAAATATGAAGCTGAACAATAGTGCAATTTAGCCAAAGTTTATCTGTGGTTCCATCAGTAGAGGAATTAAAACTGTTAATTTCAAGTGAGGGATTAAAAAACTTCATGTGGGTGTAAGAAAATACTTCATGCTATTCTGTTCTTTCTAAATGATGTTTTGGGAGTAAAATAATGATGTATTTTAATAAAAACACGTGATTTCTGGACTAGTTCATACTACTTTTGAAATAATCTCAAACAGTTTTGGACGTTTTCAATGATAGTGAAACTTTTACTTTACATTGACAAAAGTCTCTTGGAGTTAATTCCAGCTGTACTTCCAATTAGACGTTGAAGTTCTGGTTTTTGTCCTGGTGCTGCTTTAGGTTATTGGCAAATAGAGAATTCTTCTACCCTGCCTTTTTTAACCTAAAAACATAATGTCTTGAATTATTGCCAAATCTCAACAAAGTATAAAGTTTGTAATAATAAGTCCCGTGGCCACTTGGAAAGGCATAAAAGCTCCTTGAGCTCAATGTATGCGAATTAAAAACTCAATACTGCAGTGGTTGTCTTTGTCCTGCCTGAGCTACTGCAGTAATGCCAACATTGGAGCATTTCCTTTTTCTTCTGACTGTGCCTGGAAAAACATGTTTAGTGTATTTGCTGTTAGAATGCTACAGCAATTTATATTTTTTTCTGTATGGATTTATTCTTTCCAGTCCAGTCTCTAGACCTCTAGAATAAATATTGTTAGTTTCAGTATAAGGGTCTCTCTCTGTAGTATGTTTTCTATCATATGTTTCTGGAGCATCCCCCAAGTTCTAATCACTTTAAATGTCAGAGCTATCCATAGCAGCACAGTGAAATTAATGCACAAATCAGAATTATTTGAGCTTAATAATATTTAGTATTTTAAGATAAATGTGTGGAAAACAGTATTCCCAAAGATGTTTTGAAATACATTTGTACTTTGCACATAAAGAGTATTTTTGATAGTCCGGTGCTGTTGGCTCTGCTGTTGAGTATCACCAAGAGCTCTCTGATACTTGCATGCTGACAAGGTACTTGAGTGTATTGGCCATCCTTCCTTCAGTGAAAGAAAAACATAATTACTGTTTTTGTGAAAGAACTCCTTATTTTAAGTGTTCTTTTGGCCTGTCACAGGGGAGTGGAGCTGCTCTACTTGTGTTTTCCAGGTGGTAACTTGTTCTGAGACAACTGATCAGTCCCATCTGTGTGTTTGAGACGCCCTTGTCGCTCATACCTCAGTTAACATCCCTCTAAGGCTTATAGAAATTGGCATCACTGCAGAGTCTCTGCCCCTTCCAGGCATAAAGATCATTGCTGTTTCCTGTGAAATCAGTGCTACAGAGACTGAACAGCCTCAGTACTGAGTTTCCCTCTTCTTTTACACTAGAATTCCAAGCGTGTTGAGACACTCCTGTGTGTTCCTGTTCTGTAGCACCTTTTCCAGCATTTCCTGTGATGGGAAAGTATTCGAAAGGATAAATGTAATTTTAATGGGAAAATTCTCAAATCCAGGTTTAGCATACTGCAGCAGATAATGCTGTCATACTGACTTTTGATTGGGCAAGAGTCAGATACAGTATGCAAATCACATATTTATTTGACTGGAAGTATTCCTGAAAAACTCACTTTTTCATAGTTACAAGTGGCAGTTTCTCAATGGGGACAGAATGTCTAGAACTACAGCAGTTGAGCTTTAGTTTGATTGTATCATTTTTAGGATAATCTAGAGGAGAGATTAAAAGCATAATATCCAGAAGTGATAGACTGATACATTAAAAGCTGTCAGATACTTGTAGACTTTGAGTTAATGTACAGTTTTAAAGGGATATGCAATTTTCTGTATTCTACCATTTGAAGACGAAGTGATTTATATGTAACACTTCAGTATAAATGGAGAGTAATTTTGAAGTAGAGGAAAATACAGATTGCACGTGCGAACCTCTGAATCTGTCAGAAATAAGAGACTATGGGGATGTTATCTAGTAGAATGGTTGTTTATGTAAGGTGGAGACCTCTACATTTCAAATTGGTAAATCTCTAGAGCAGAAATAATCTGTACACCTTGAATAACTGAGTGCTTCCTCGTGCACATGTGTGTGGTTGGTGTGGGATATGGAAATCAAATGTGGTTTTGAGACCCTGCTGTTGAGAAACCAGTTGTGCATTAGTATGGCAATGTCTCACATAATGTGGATCAGAAAAAAAGCATTTTGAAATTTAGAAAGCCAGCCTCCTTTATTTCAGTGCTAGCAGTCCCACCACTTGAAAATGCAGCACGTTCTGAAAATAATGTGTGAAAAGAGTGAAATTCTTACCTTTGTATGTGTTGTTTCTGTTCTGTCCTGAGTGACAGTTGTTTTCATGCTGACAATTGTGCAAGTGACTGAGAGTCAGAGCTGCAGTCAGCACATGTTGTGTGTAAGCATTTCTCCCTGTCACAAAGGCACGTTCCTGTTGTTTCCTCTTTGAAGGCTGAACTCCCTCCATTTCACTCTACAGGTCGTGGAAGCTCCTGGTGCATCCAAGTGCATCGGGCCCGGCTGTTTCAACGTGGCTCAGCCCGACTCCGTGTACTGCAGCAACGACTGCATCCTCAAACACGCTGCAGCCACCATGAAGAATTTAAGTTCTGGCAAAGATGCAAAACCAAAACCTAAAGAGAAGATCAAACTGAAACCTGAAAAACTCAGTGTGCCAAAATCTCAGCAGCAGGTAGGCTTTATTTCTGTGCTGTCTTTTTTGAGTCAAAACTGCCCAATCCTGCAATGAAGAGGGGCTTTCTGTTATTTTGTTGTTATTCTCTTGACTTTTTCTGTGGTAACAACATTGGTTAATTCTGACAAAATGTTTTCCTGTCAATTAAAAAAAAAATCTTAATAATTGCCTCTAGATGGAGATAGCTTCTTGTAAGGATCTTCTAGATGGCAACGGACTTAAAAAAATATAGTAGTTCCAAATTAACTTTTTAAAAAGTTAAACTTTTAATTCAAATTAATCTTCCCTTTTTAAGGTCCAAATTCCAGAGTTTTGGAGAGTAGTTTGGAACTACAGTGAATTGTGAAATCATATGACTGCATTGTATGTGTGCTTTGGGAAGAACAAAGATGAAAGCAGAGCTTTCTCCTTTTACTTTTCAAAACCACTATATCTGTTGTTTTTCAGAGAAACAAACAACCCCCCTGCAGTGTTCTGATACTGTTGTTTTCATGTGACTTCTTTACCATTCCCCTTTCCTTAAGTTATCCTGTATATTCACCTTTGCATTATAGATGTGAATGTGAAATGATGTAATTTAAAGTTACTCACAGGAGTTTACCATAAAACAAATCATGTCCATGTGTGTAACTATATCACTGCTTGTTTGTAAAATACACTATACTTGATGATTATTAGTAATCAACCTGCTTTTAATTGTGCAGATGAGTGGCAAACCACTTTCTAACCAAAAGAAACAATTCCCTGAGAAAAGAGAGGTGAATGTGAAGAAGACTCTTGTGACAGCGGCCAAGACTGAGGTGAACACTCCCCCTCTTGGCAGAGAGCCACCAGCAGAACCCGCCACACCGTCCTGGGCCAGCGATCATAATTACAATGCTGTAAAGCCTGAAAGGACTGCTGCCATTTCACCTGCACTGTTGTTCAAATGTATGTATCGCATAGGGATATTCCTGAATGATCATATTTTCTTTGAATACCCACCTGTTCTTGCCTCTGCAAGACTAGGGAGTACGATTCGGGGGTGTTTTTTTCTCACTATGGCACCAAACTACTTTTCTGCACCTTCAAAGATTCTCACACAGATAACACACAAATGAGAGACACTTTTAGAAGTTTTTATTTGTATCATATGACAGTTGTATGATTAAGAGCCTGTTGACCTACCCAGCTGATTTCTGGATGAAAACTACATGGTTAAGCTTGAAATTTTTCCCATAAAGGCAGTATCTGTTTCTAATCTAGAAGGTAAGTATTGATACGTTTGTGTTGTTTGACAAGAAGGTTGTGCAGTGTGCACAGTGAACCAGCAATTGCCTGTACTAATTTGAATTGTATTTTTGTAATTTAGATTTGGCACCTGTCTCTCAGGTTTTGCATTTTCAGTGCCTGGTGCCGAGAATGAAATCTCCAACGTGGTATCCAACGATACTTGACACTTCTGCAAACAGCTTTTAACTGTCAAGTATATCCCTGCTGCTTTTCTTCCTTACATGAAATAATTTAAGGACCATTCTGTACTTTTATGTTGGGGGGAAGCAGAACTCTCATCTTTTTTCTTTCCTTTTTTCCCCTATGTTCCTACTCCACACATTATCCCCACACACAAGAGCAGCTCTCAGGTGGATGCTGGGCAGATACTGCCTTGCATATTTTTGCAGGTTGTGTAGCATCCGTGTAACTCACATGAAGGTAAGTAAATAATGCCTTGAAGCCTGAACAAGTCCTTCTGCTTATGACATTTTTTGATTGACACCATCCACGTAGTTTTATAATGCAGTTCTGGAACTTCAGATGACATTTCGCAGTTGCAATCCACATGACCTGGTGTCTCATGTTTACTCACTTGAAGATTAATGAATTCAGATTTTGTAACCACACTTCACTCCATTTACATTTTACTTTCAGAAGTAAACCTAGTTATTGAACACTTACATGTAAAGAAACTGTTAAGTTGTTAACTAAAAAGCATCTTAAATATTAATTATGTTTTTTGAACACAAAGGGAACACCAGCTAACCAGAATTTCTGTTCATTATCATAGCATATTGTAGACATACCAGGTATATTTTAATGGTATTTGCCCACATCAGGTGTTTAAGTGGTCATAATCTTTCTCTTCGTATTTTGCTACTTAGGCCTTGTGTCTTTTTTATAATGAACTCCCCTAAGGCACACATTTTAATTAACTTGCACTTTTTAAATGATTCTTTTAAAGAAGCCTTAGCTTTTTTGTGAAAAGGTAGTGTTTTAAACTTGACTAGAATTAGGAGAGAAGACTTAACTGAAACTGTAAGTGCTTATTTTACCTGTCAGGTTTTTATGACACTTTCTATTCCATACAATTTTAGGTGTCCATAGAAGCACCTCAATTAAAAACCCCTTACTGCTGTAGGGTTTGTTTTATCCCCGGAAGACAGCAATACAGGGTTTGAGGGGGTTTTTAAAGCAAGGTTGCTCTTCAGTTTTACCACGCTGGTGGTTTTAGAGAGCTAACTAATTCCAGTAGAAAGCTGAATTCCTGTAGCTAAATAGTTAAATTGGTTCCAAAATATATGGAAAGACCAGACTTTAGTAAGAAGTAGAGAACAGCCTGGTTCCTGTGATGAAGAACTCTCATATCAAATGCAAGGAAGAACTTCAGATTGCTTTTTTTAAGGTAAGTTGCACTGATATCTGGGGACTCTGTGCCTTTACTAAATGCCCAGTTAAATTGTTTGCTGTTTGTGAAAAAATACGTCCTGCTTTTTGGTGGAAGGGGTTGAACTGTGATCTTCTTGAGAAGCTGCCAATGCATCCTCTGCAAGAGCATTCTACCTGATTTTATTTAAGAAAGCCTTCTATGGTGTTCAAGATCTGGAAGTTACAGCATTAGGGAAGTTCATTAGTCTTCTCACTTTAGGTATCTAAAAGTGAGAATTCTTTAAGTCTCAGCTAATCTGTCAAGGAAAACATGTTTATTGGACTGAAGACATAATCAGTTTTAGACACATACTGAAATGAAGTGACTCTCTGTTTAGAAATTGGTATTTTTGAACACTAATTATGAAGGACTTGTGGTCCAGAGGAGGCAAAGGGATGGGATCTTTCCAAATGGCAGTTTTTCAGAATGCTGCCCATGTTCTCCCAGAGCTTCCAGCCAAGATCAGCAAATCCTTATTTGCAGCTTCAGTGCACAAGGACTTCTAGGAATTAAGGCAACTTAACATATTTAGCAGAATTACTCTCTCCAATACCCTTTCCGTCAGTCATTTTATAATTTCAGACATGGATTTCCTTTATACATTTACTCTCTACTTGTCAGATGCAAGATTTTGTTACTGCATGAGAGAGTAGCTTTGTTAAGTAGTACCAAGAAGAAAATCAAGCCACTTTTAAAGACTTCCTGAATGGTAGGACCTGTTCTGCATTTAGAACATTTTAGGGTTTTTTTTACCTTCTGTTACTCCATTAGTTTGTGTTTTTTCACATCTTAATTTTTCTTTTTAGGAGAATAAGTCAGAGCTGTACTTGGAACTGACTTTGTATGCCAAAATCTGGTGGCTCATTGGTGACACTGTCTACCATCTTTATGTGCCCAGTGAAAATAATCCTCTTGATTCGTATAATAACTAGATTGAGAAATACCTAGTATTTAATAGTCACTTATCAAAGCACGTTCATTTAAAGTTGCAGGCAGTATTTGAACTATACCTATAAGAGGAAATTCGGTAAGAGTTCCATTTCCTTTCAGAAGAGTTGCTTTTACTTTTGTTAGGAAATTGGTGTTAATTTAATATGCTCAGCTTTTATATTGAATTTCAGAAGTCGTCCTGACTTCCAAATTAATACAAGTATGTGAATCGTTGAGATTTCTGAACATTGTTCAGAGATCCATATTATGATAGAAATCCTGACTTTGTCATTGGAGCTCGAGTTAATGATTGAAATTGTATCAAAGGAGATGTAAGAAAGCAAACCAGACTCTGGTTTATCTGGGAAGATCCTTGAGGTGTTTGTGGGGAAAACACCCACTCACCTGATTTCTAAAACGTGTCAGTTTTGCTTGTGGACTGACAGAATAAGAAGCATTACTTTTAATTCACCAACCTTAAAGCAGCGTAATATGGACACTTCATTTCACGAAGGAGCCATAAAAGCAAAAGTGTGTTTCCACTGGTTATTTGACTCTGCTGAGAGCTTTTATGTCATGTATTGCATTTATTAACAAATTGTCTGTAACATTCACTGCTGCCCAGTGGGAAGGGAGTAAAGGAACATTCCAGACATGAAGTTTGCTGATGCAGGTATTTGTCAGCAGCAGCAGTGGGTATGTCTGAGGCACCAGAACTGGGGTTTTCAGTTTGACAGAACAACACTTGGAAGAGACTTCTTCCTATATTTTTGCTGTTAATTCTCAAATGGAAGTCAGCAGCGAATGTATCCAGAGTTCTAAAATAGAAAATGAACGCAAAAGGAAGGGGGCAAACATTTGCAGTATTCCACGTTTTAAACTACGCAGTCCGAAGTACTGTGAGTGTTCGTCGGTGTTTCAATGCTTTGGCATTCCCCTGACTTACCTTTTAAGACTTGAAAGAAATACATGAACTGGAAATTTTCTTAAATCAGGTGCAAAAACATCTTAACTGCTTTTATTGAGAAAAGCAACTAAGCGTGCAGGAGAGTGAAGGGGCTTCATTACATAAAAACCTCAAAACATTAACGGTGTTTTCTATTATTGTTCTTGTGGCAGAACTTCAGAGTAAAAAGCGCTTGTCACACCAAACCTCTCAACTTCTGTTCAGGTACCTGCAGAGAGATACAGTGAGTTTATAGCAATTTATGGTAATACCTTATTTAGTACCGGTATTTCTCAGAGGTTAATGAGTGGTGTGACGTATTTCCTTCAGAGAACACCACAATGTTTGTGGTCCCAGTCCTGCTTTCCAGCCGGGAAGTACAGAGACACAACTCTGCCACCTCCTGGATGTGGGAGCCCTGACTCTGGTGATGCAAATTTCCTTTTGTTTATCCCATTTCAGGTTTTCTCACTTGTCCTGCAGCTGAACTCTGCACTGAAAACTATTCACAGAGTGAATAGTGTTTGTTTGTGTAGTTAAATACCTTGGACTATTTGTTCCTATACATCTCTAACAAAGTTCAGGGACTTTGTAAAGGGAATGCAGTGACACTGGGATACCCCACCAGGGGAAAATGTGCTGTGCATATCAATATGCCAGGATTCTACTGTGCATAATTTGTGTACTTGTTTTTTCTTTTTGTAATAAGAGTGTGAAGACAGGAAAGAAAACATTCCACTCTAAAGAGAGCAGAGGGATAATAGAGTGCATTAGAGACAGAAGTTGTGGCTTAGAATGTAGAAGTGTTACAGTAGCTCTAAGTACCATTATGAAGAGCAGAAAGTATGACCTTGTCTTCACCCAGGCCTGTGCCAATTTAATGCTGCTCTTTGGGCAAGATTGTTCTAGCTGAAGTTGGGAGTTGAGTGCAGTGGCTGTTGGTTTAGCTTAACTCTTAACTTAATTTTACTTAAAGTTTGCTTTTTAAGCCATATATATATTTGTCTGCAAGAACTGATTGTATGTAAACTGGATGTCTTTGGGTGTGAGTGCTTCTCCCGGGAAAAACTATCCTGTGCCAAGTTCCACACTCTTACAACAACGACTTTTGGCATCTCTATGAACTAGAAAGCCAAGGTGTCTTTGCTTAATGCTGTATTCTGCAGTGTAAGCCCACATTGAGAGGCACTAAGTATCGAGTAGTACAAGGGAAATAAGTATTTATTTTGTTACTGCCATTTTCTGGGACGTGTGGCTGCCCTGTGTGTAGGCCTGTCCTAAACTTTTGTAACTAGGGGAGTTTTTAGAAAGGCCGCTGACCAAATTTGATCAGCATACCCAAGATGGGTCTGCCAGAACTTCTGAGACATTCACGTTGGAGAACTACTGGCTTTGGAAGGATTACAGTACAGGAGTAGCTGATGTAACATGGCAACTCCAGTGCTGAACTCCCGTCGTGGGACCGGCAGGGTTGTGCTGGCCTGGGGGCAGGCACAGGAGCTGAGCCCTGCCTGTGGAGTGAGGCAGACCGTAGTGGCTGCTGAAGCCAACATCCCCTGGGACCCAGCCAGTTAAAAGGAGCAGTGGGATCCTTGGGGAGCCACTCATCTCCTGCCTGTGAACTCCTGGAGCTCCCCTTCTCTGCTCTACAAGGTATGTTACAGCTGCCATGTGGCTGTCAGCCACGTGAAGATTTTTGCCCTTTTTGAGTTAGGGAAGCTGGTCCCTGTTCCTGGCGTGTTCCTTTGTTGCCTTTGAAGCTCCCAGAATCCCCAGGGCACTCGGAGGCTGCCATCTGGAGTGCTTGGCTTCAGTGGGGACATTGCTGAGGGGAGGGGTTGGGGGACAGAAACCTGGCATCACTCAGGGGCACTATGAACATGAGGGTGGTTTATCTCTTGTCATCAACACTGAAAGTGATGAAAGTTTGATTAAAAACACTCACCACCCTCTTGCTGTTTTCTTTCTACTGATTTTACTACAGTCCTTTGAACTTGCTCAGTTGGCTGCATAGCCAGTGAAAAAGTTCTTTGCTAGCCCCCAAATAAAAGGGTTTTTTTGAGGTGATCCCTTGCACTTTGAATCAAGTTTGCTGCTGATTTGCTGTGTGCCATCTGTGCTGAATGTGGAACCTGAAGATGGCCTGCCCCTGCAAGGAATGATGAAACCGATCCATGAACAGGCCGGAAAATAAGAAGCCCTTTTTGCAGCAGCAGCTGACAGTGCCTCTCTCACTTGGGAGGGGGGTTAGTGAAAATGCAGTCATCTGACATAGGTCCAATCACTATAAGCTCATGCAGATTAACCTGTGTCAAACAGATTTGCATGATCAGAGATCTACAAGTTGGCTTGAATGCAAACAACTCACCACAGAAATGGCAGGTCCTTGTCTGAGTGTCCTGAATTAACTGTGTGTGCTTGAATGTAAAGGCTCGGCACACGGGCACCTTAGTATTGGTGCAGATTAGGGCTGATAAAAGCTTTAGAGGAACAGCGGCAGGGCAGGTGGTGCAGCTCACACCGGTGTTCAATAAACTGTCTTCAAAGTGGAAGCAGACCTGTGTTGTGGGCACTTAACGGGGAAAACTGGCACTGAAACATTGACAACACTTCTGAATTAGAGCTAGGGCCATAGTGTCTTTGAGGGAAATGACCCAAAGTCCAGCAAAAGCAGGTGTCAGGACAGCTGAAGAGCTGCAGTGATTCCAGAGCCCCTCGCCTGCCCAGCCATGGGCACCTTTGCTTGGTGCCACCAGAGGGGGTTCAGGTGCGGCCCCAGCACTGGGTCTGGGCGCAGCTGCTCTCGAGGGACAGCTCGGGACTGGTAAGTAACCTCCTGTTGTGCTTTAGAGCTGACGGCTGAAGCACCAGCTCACCCCTGACTTTTGTTCGGTTTTTTAAGATGGGTAGTAGATCAAAAGGTTTCACTTCAGACGAACTCGTGGATTAAAGTTTCATCTTATCCTCTGCATTGTGTTTGGAGGGATTTGATTAAATGTTGTACTGTTCAGGTTATTTCTGCCAAGTCATGCAGGAAGGGCTGCAGCTGCGTCAGACGAGTCCACTTGGGACACAGGCCGAGTGACAAAGGGAAACTGTTGAATGACACCAATTCTAAGGTCGAGAAATCCCACCCATGCTCTGTTTCAACAGTTCCACAAAGAAGACAAATGCAGTTCTTAAATTCTCAGGTACTGATGAACAGGGGTGAGGGATTTAAGCCTGTGTAGGCCCGGAGCCTGTGCTGCGCTCGGTGCCAGAGTGAGCTGCCCTCGCCTTGTGTGTGCTCGGACCGGACACCTGCAGCACTGGCCACCTGCGTCTGAGCCAGAGGAGCCGCAGCACCGAGCGGGACTTCGCGGGCCAAGCCATGTGTGACACTTGAGTGCTGGCAGGGCAGTGCCTCTGCTGGGCTTTGCTCACCTGCGTTCTGGCAGCTGCTGCAGAGGCTGCTGCTGGTGCCTGTAGAGATGAGCTCATCTCAGCACAGAACTGCTCAGCTCTGGCCCTACACAGGCTGTGTAAATACTTTCTAACAGGTATTTCTTTGGTTTGTAACAACTGCAGTGCTGCACTTGTGTGAGTTTTCCCTTCTAAGGACAAAAATCCTTCAAGGTGTAAATGATCCACTTCTGAACAGGTGGATCATACGTAGCTGTTCTCTGCTTCTTGGATTTCATTCACGTGGAATTTTACAGATTTGTGTTAGAGAAAAATATTTATTGGCAGCTTTCCTACTGTTGGTGCCACACAAACTCATACTGTGTATAAGATTATAGGTTAGTTGGTGGGGGTTTGGTTTTGTTTTTTCCCTAAAACTCTCTAGTGACAGACAAGTCTGACAAGGACCCATAAAACCCCCAAGTGCTTGGGCTGCCTCTGTGCCTGGGCAGTGTTTTCTCAAGTACTGGGTTCCCAACATCCTGCTCCCTTGGACCTGTGCTCCCACTGAGGAAAGTTCTGTGCAAGGTGGACATGACACAGCCGTTGGCTCCTCGCGTGCTGAAGAAATAATCATCCCAAGGGAAGAAAGATGAATAATGTAGATGGAAAAGAACACGGGGAAACATTGGGACACCAGAGACAATAGCATATGAACAACCTTATGCCAAAATCTTAGTTCTGTAGGGAAACGTCTCTTAACATTTTGTAATTATATATACTATATATATATAATATTTTTTAGTTATATTTCACAGAAGTCTTTTTAGTGTCCTGTAATAGTAGCCACAATGTTTTTAAAACAAAAATTTAAATACCCAAATCACAGCCTTACCAGAGTGATTGGGAAATGGGCTCCTACATCTAACAGCCTATGGTTTATGTACATGGCCTCTAAAACCTTTAGCCTTAACTAGAGCCAGAAATTTGAGTTCTTTAAGGAACTGTGATTTGAATGATTTTAAAACTACAGAGAAAAAGAATAACGCATTTCAAAACTAAATACTGTCTCCAGCAAAACAGGTCATCACAACTGAGATAGTTTGAATGAAAATGAGGAGGGAGGGTAGTTATTGCCGAGAAAGATTGGGTGGAGAGGGAAAAGGGGAGTTAGGCAAATAGACTTGAGTGCTATACAGAAATATTTTCAAGAGATCGGAGGAGAAGCAGAGTTTGCTTTTGGCAACACAGATCCTGGTGTTGGTTAGGCACTGTGATAGTGCAGCCTGCAAATCCTTTGTGGAAAGCTACACCGTCCTACCCTGGAGATCCTGCTAAATTGGGCTTCCACGACTGCATGGCACTGCTGAGACCTCCGTGTTGAGATGTTCACAAGTGAAGCACCTGTAACCATTGGGCTCATCTGTAATAGCAGATGATGTGGCAGTTCTCTCCTGCTGTGTGTTGCAATGTCTAGCTCAGCTGCATGGGGAATTTCCTCTGGGGAGGGATTTTGCGTCTGTTGACATCTGGTGGGAGAGATTCTACTGCTGTCTAGTGAACATACCAGAGTAATACTGTTTCTTAAGCCTGGGAGGAATGCAGTGTTTTCTGCCAGAGGATTGGTTGGGTTTCACCCAGGGAATGAGCTGGCTCATCAGCTGCATCTAAACCTCCGTCCCTTTTGCCCACCCTTCTCTCCAGTCAGTAAGGATCCTGTTCTTGCCCTAACAAGTGGCCCATGGGGCTACATGAGGCAAATAGGATTTCATGCTTTGTTTTAAATAGCTTAATTTCTACATCAAGTCAAGGAGCTTCCCCTGTGTGTTAAAAGTGCTTTTAAAGAGTAACATAATTTTAAAGAATTGAAGAGCCACTAAATGCCTTTTTCTGGTACTAATCCACCTTTGGTGAAACTCCCTGTTACTGTCTCAAGCAGGGTAGGTAGATGCTGAGTGCTTGTCTCATCCTTTTGTTTCATTTTAGAGCACTTACTGTAGGTGCACTGGAGCTACTGATGATAAGGAGCACAACCACCACAGTATAAAAATAGGGTGCCTAGTGTGTACAGTAGCACTGGCTGTGACTTCTACTCAAGCTGCTCATGGACTTCACTGCCCAGCACTTGGAAATCGTGGTCTGAGGGAATCCCTGGGCCATGATACATCCAATCCATTTTACTGAGCAACTCTGGCATCTGGTCAGAAGTAAAATTCCACATGTGTTGGCATACTGCTCTCTAGAAAATACAGATTTGTGTTAGTGCTTCCAAACTTACTTGCCACGTTCCCATTCCTGTCAGGAGGTGGTGTAAGCTTTGGGGTGTTTGTGTTGTGGGTAGGTCAGTAGGAGGGTCAACATCCACCAGAAGAGCCAGACCTGCTCCTTCCCCACCATCTGGGTGCTCCTGGGCATCGGATCCAAGACCTGTGTAATGACAGTGAGTTCCTTCAGCTGAATTATGTGGCAGCACCTTGATCTTGTAATTGAAAACCAGAACTGATTTCTTGTGGTCAAAACAGTGAGAGGATTTTTAGCTTAGGTTCATCTACTGCTGTTGTGGGTTATTTTCATATGTAGGATTTAAGTAGCCTGGACTTTGTCAGAGTGGGCACATGATTGAACAGTGTCCATCACAGTGCTGTGACCTGTTGACTTGAGCAGGTCCTCGTGGTTCTGAGGCACATGTGACTGAGTAAAAAAATACAGGACCTGCCATCCACTTCTCTTATAGGGCCTGCTAGGGAGATAGTTGCCATTGGTAAAAGAAGTAGCATTATAGCTCGAGGCTTTCAGGCTGGCGTGATGCTTGTGAACTATCTGCACATTTTCTATTTGGTAAAGAAGCACAGAATTGCAGACTTTTGGAGTCCTTTCTAAATAGTCCAGACATCAACTGGCAGACTAAAGGATGCCACTGCATCTCCTTGGATGTTACTGATCCTGCTGACCTTCACTCCTGGGAACTTCAGTTGACCTTTGTACTAGTACCTTTTGTTTATGTATTAATTTGTTTTACAAGTTCATATTCAGTGACATAGCTGTAGCAGAAAGGTGTGGTGTGGGTATAGTTCTCATGCAACATCTGATGGACACAAGACATGTTAATTTTGCTACTTTTAGTTTTATCAGTGCAGGTTTTGCGAACTACTTGGAACTAATCATTAAAAGGATATGGGATAGAAGTTTAAATATAAATTTACAGTTTTACTTCTGTAAACCAAAAGAAGCTAAATGTGTTTATGCTGAGGACTGAATTTTGTTCTCACCACTTTGAAATCCAAGCTTGTGCTGTCTTGCATTTCCATGATAAGTCACGGAAAGTGCTGCTGTCCTACCTGCCTGAAAAGGTCAGGTTCTGTGCAGAAGATAAAATAAAGAGAATGGAAGTAGAGTGATTCCTGTAGCAGTATCACTGTGCCTGTTTTGGGTATTTACTGACCTCAAGATAGGTTGGCTGGTGACCTCTCAGGTTCTAGGGGCAGAATTGAAACAAGAAACATCATCACTAGTTCCTTATTTCCATCCTCCCTCCTGGGATCACCAGTGCTCTCCTGACAAGTGCAGCAGTGTCGGTGGGGTAGGGGGGAGGGCAGACAGGGAGAGAGACACTGTAGGTCACATGGAAGATCAGATGGGAACTGAGGCCAGTCTCTAGGGAAAACTAGGTGAATAGTGTGAGGGTATTAATTATAATCTCCTTTATGGCAATATCATCACACCATGTGAAGTGATTTAATTTACTGTGGCAGTGGGTTTTGTTTAACACTTCAAATAGTTAAAACAATAATTGTAAAATACTTCTAGGGAAAAAATGAGGGTAAAGATGATGTTTCCGGATCTTCTGGCTGCTGCTTGTATTGCAGCAGAAATTCAGCACACACCCTTGTACTTCACCTTACAAAAGGTCAAGCCCAGTGTAATTTCTTGGTTCATGTCCCACTGATGTCTGTGGGGCAGCTGCCACCACTGGGAGCCACTCAGGGCTGGGGGTCAGGGAGGTCTTTGGTGGAACCATATGCTGATGTCCAGGGGTACCTGAGCTTCAGGCATGGAGAAAGGTTGTAAGGTCAGTTGTTCCTGAAATGAGAGAGTATCATGTCCTTGAGCATCCCAAGTCTTCCCCAATGTGGGGGATAATTTATTGGAAGCTTACAAGGATGTGTGGGGTTTCTTGAACCAGACNCCCCAATGTGGGGGATAATTTATTGGAAGCTTACGTGGGTTTCTTGAATCAGATCCTCCAGGAGGGTTTTGTCTCCTTCAAGTCTGTCTCAGAACTGGTAGATGGGACAGTTTAGACTCCTCCTAGTGATTTCTGCTCTCATCAGAGCAGACTTCGATGGTGGAGAGAGACCAATTGATATTTGGTGAAGTTACTGAAAGTTAAACTCCAGGGTCTTGCCTGGGAGGTGTCCTGCCTTTTGGCCTACTTCCTGCCCAAACCTTTAACAAGGTTTGAAACAACTGTATTTTAGGAGGGGTTTGATAGTTTCCCTCAGAACCCATCTGTGTTTGAGCTCTCAGGATCTGTGTGCTGGTGTTTGCCCACTGTAACTTTGATGTCTTGTAAATGGTGTTTTGTTTTTTGGAGCTGGGGTTGGTGGTAGNTGAAACAGCTGTATTTTAGGAGGGGTTTTTTGATAGTTTCCCTCAGAACCCATCTGTGTTTGAGCTCTCAGGATCTGTGTGCTGGTGTTTGCCCACTGTAACTTTGATGTCTTGTAAATGGTGTTTTGTTTTTTGGAGCTGGGGTTGGTGGTAGGTTTGGTTTTGGCTTTTTTTTTTTTTTGCTGTATTGAATTGTTTCTGTCAGTGCCAGAAGGTGGAGGGATGCAATGCAATTTAAAGACATGTTTGCTTTTAAAGTCCTTGCAAGTACCTCTCTAATAGGGATGAAAACTGGAGCTTTTATTTAGACTTTGTACATTTTTTGTATGTGATATGTATTAATTATTCCAATAAGAGCACAAAAAAAAAGTTTAAATGCAAAATCTGAATATTGTCAATGGGATAGTAGAGAATGGTAGTAATTAGATGGCTATAGCCTGGGCAGCAGGGTTAATGTTTAAATAGTCTCTAAATCTAGAATTTAGCAAGGAATTGAATAGGTTTATAGAACTTTGGTAATACTAAACTTAAGGTAATATTAATGCAGTTTCAAATTCATGAACCCAATCATCTTATCAACCTCTGTGATGAACCGGTTCTGTAAGGTGCCATGAGAATTTTTCTGTTTAAATGTATAATGTGGGTTGTATTACCTTATCTTTAATTTTTATATGTGTGAGAATTTGGGTAGTTTTTGAAGCTTAACCATGAAATCCCACTTGGGAATCTTTGAAGGCGGTGCCTTTTCCCCTCCCCACCCCCCCCATTTTTCTTGCAAACAAAAAAACCCCCTATGTCAACCTTGGCATGGTTCTCAAAATTCCTTTTGACATGACTAGTGAGAGTACATAGCTCAAACTACTGTGCTAATTATTCTCTGGAGATGGCATTTCACAGACTTTTCTATACAGAGTGGTACTAGGTCATTATGAATAGGAAGTTATAAAGTTAAACCTTTAATATTTTCTTCTTTATTTTAACAGCTCAGAGGGAAGAGAAAAGGAATGAAGATAGAGCAGAGTCCTCACTGGCATCAAAGAAGACTGTTGTGGCTGTAGTGGAGAAACAGGCATCTTCTCTCCCCAAAATTCTGCCTTCCAAGAAGTCCCCGTCCTACTCTAACACAACACTAACTAAACCACCACTGAAACCTGCTTCAAGCTTCAAAGGTGTAATTCCCAAGAAACCTTGGTCTTCATCAGGCACTGCTCCTCCCAAACAGTCACCTCTTTCTCATGGCCCATCCATTTCCAAGAAACCGGCTCTGTCTTCCAGTTTGGGTGGAGGACTCAAAAAGCCTTCACTGCCTTCCACGTCACCTGCAGCTGGAAGTAGTCAAACAAAACCATCAGCCAATCCTGCCCCGTCACAGCCCAACTCTCAGATTCGACAAAATATTCGACGATCCCTGAAAGAAATTTTATGGAAGAGGTGGGAATTCAAAGTACTTACTTTATATAGGAAGCTACAATTAGAAGTACAAATTTAGCCTGCAGAATTTTGTTTATGTCTTGATAAGAATTTTGAGGGATTGAATTTGTGCTACAAATCACTATAGGGGCAGTTGACATTTCAGTTTATATTTGAAATAAAAATAAATGTGTATGTGAGAAAGCCCTTAGAAAGAGAAACCTTGCTAAACCAGTTTTATTCAGGGAATTACAGTTAATAGAAGCTCTTATAAGGCAGGTGCTCTTAGTTTTAAACTCTGGTGATGGCAGTATTATCGAGTTGTAGGGAAAGTAGTACAAGAAATGCAGTAAAAAGTTCAAGGCTCACTTAAGGGGAGATTCTCTCCCCTCCCAACATAAAAATCAAGAAGAAGTTCTGGTCAGTGGACAATCATCACTTAGGAAAGGAAAGAAACCACACAGAAAAAAGGCAAATTTTCCTATAATGAGTGTTAAAGCTCTTTCCAACCTTCAGGACTTACAGTAGAGCCGTGCCCTCTGGTATTGTGTCTGAATGGAAAAGCTGGGCACAGTGGAGAATTCAGGACCAAAACTCAAGTCGCTCATGGCAGAGACACTCCTTTCCTGACTGCAGTGCTTTGAGCAGGAATAAAGGCTGACTTGGCTTCCCAAAGCCGCATCTTCCAAGGCTCTCTGTGGGCAGTAATTAAAGTTTGCCCAAGTTCAAGGTCCTGAAATAGACTTCAGGTGTCATTTAAAGGAGTGTTAAGCCTTCCCTGTGGGAGGAACAGTCAAGGTCAGCTCTGAAAAGCTAGTTTTTGTGTCTATGGTTGACCATTCACAGCGTGCATAACCTCATGTGCCTGTTCTTGCTTTCAACAGAGTCAATGACAGCGATGACCTGTTCATGACAGAGAGTGAAGTAGGGAAAGTGGCACTCAATATTGAAAAGGAGATGTTTAATTTGTTCCAAGTTACAGACAACAGATACAAGAGTAAATACCGTAGCATCATGTTCAATCTCAAGGACCCCAAAAATCAGGTTTGGAATTTTCTTTAACCGTAGACTTAAACAGGAATGTACTTTTGGGTTTACTGTACTCTCAATATTAAGAGTTTCGAGATAGAAACTTACAAATTAAACTATAATACATTATTTTAAAGCCCCTCAAGTATTTCTAACAGTATTTTTATCCAAGTAGGATTTCAAAGCCTACTTTAGTTAGGCATTGGTATTTATTCATTTAGGCATTTGGTGTGAAATACTTATTTACAAAATGTCTTTCTTAAAATAAATGCAGACTTCCATCTGTGGTACATTCTGAAGTATCCATTGGATATATGATCTTATCTGTAGATGAAAACAGCTACTGGTACAGATGAAAATATTCACTAGAGACCACTTGAAACTTCTAATTTATACAATAGATCTGAACCAGGAGGGTGGCTGTTCAATTTATGACATTCCTATTCTGTTATATTGAGAGTTATTGACGATAATGAGGAAAATTCTTCTGCTTTCAGGGACTTTTTCATCGTGTCCTTCGTGAGGAAATCTCACTGTCCAAACTAGTGAGAATGAAACCAGAAGAACTTTTATCTAAAGAGCTGTCTGTATGGAAAGAGAAACCAGCCAAGGCAGTAAGTAACATAATTTCCCCTCTGTCCTTAGATAAAAGTTTGCTGGGCCTAAAAAAAATCCACTAACAACACTCAATTTCAAGATACTTTTTCTCAAATGGTAACAAAGTGCAAAATAAAATAAATACATATATGGGCTTTTTACCAGCATGGTTTTGTTTATCTCAGATAGTGGAGTCAAAAAGCAAATCTCAGGAAATCAAGAAAACGGCTGTAAAACGGGAACACCCACCAGTTGTCAATATGGAAGATTCTCCACCAGTGTCTGACTCGGATGTAAGTACTGGGGCTGCTGCTTCAGCATAAGGACGTTGAGGGGGAGAAATGGCAATTAGCACTTGAAATTTGTCATCAGAAGTGCAGATGGTTTCACTGTGCTGTAGGGATATTACTCAGCAGATGTGCTGTGAGGATTTTTCCTTTAAATGTGAAAGCCTATTTTGGAGGTACTTCAGAAATGCTGCGTATTTTTCAGCCCCTGCTGTCAATTTGCAGAGAAATCTTCTATTTCTGAGCATTATCTCTTCAGAACACTGTGGAATGAAAGGAGGACAAATATAATTTGAGAACTCTGCCATGATATGCTTTGACCAATGCCTTTAATACTTTTTTTTTAAAAGAACTGAAGTTAATTAACAATTTTCGAAGTATTTTTCTATTGTTGAAATTAATGATGAACTGGAGTATTTTTTTGTGTTTATTCACTTTCAGGAACAGCAGGAGTCAACCCGAACTCCATCCAATGTGAACAGTGCTCCTGCTCTAGATGTTTTTAGCAGTATGTTGAAGGATACAACAAGTCAACATCGAGCCCATCTTTTTGACCTGAACTGTAAAATCTGTACAGGTATGTAATTTGCAATGCTGACCTTGGGCAAAGTAAAAGAAATGTTACTTTAAGAGTGTTTATTTGATTTTTCTCCAAACTGTTCTATTGTTAATTAGTAATAAAACGTTTTTGAAATAAATTTATAGGTCAGATTTCAGCATCTGAAGATGAGGTACCACCTAAGAAGATGAAGTCAGGGCCTTCTGCTAAAAAGGTGGAGTCAAAATCAAAGCCAGAAGTCCAGCCCAAGTCTGAAAGTCCTGCAGCAGCCCCAGCAGCAGAGCCTGACAAAGAGCCCATTGCTGACGATGCAATGGATATTGATGATGAACCAGAAGGAGAGTCATTTTCTCAGCTAATCACAGAAGGACCTTACATTCCTCCAAGCCAGAGCCAGAACAGCACAGACTCTGCTGTACCTGAAGAGGTCTCTGCTTTCCCTGCCCCTTGTGCTGGCCCCGTTGTCACAACTGTGACAGTTTCTGGCAGAGACCCCAGGACAGCCATGAGCAGCTCCTCTGCTATCACGACACCACCACAGTGTTCTGAGCCTGCAGCCGACAAAGACTCAACAGGGGAAATCAAGCAGGAGGCTTCCAAACCAGCTATGGCTGTCCCCAAATCAATCTTAACAAAACCGACCTCCTCACCAGATCCCAGATTCCTGGGGGTTCATCAGTCTCCCAACATCAAGTGCGTATACTCAGCAGCCAGCCAAGCTGCCAAATCCCTCCCGTGGTTCTCTTCAGAGTCCCATGTCCTCTTCCCTTTCCCCCAGTTAAAAAGCATGCTCAGGCTTCAAGTTCAGATAGCCTGTTTTACAGTTTTAACTTACCATCTCTCCTCACTTGCCTTCTCTAGCTGGTCAGATTTTCAAAGTATCAGTGTATGTTGAAAGCAAAGATTCTACAATGTTTCAGCAGATCAATAAAAGGAGATATTGTGCAGTCTTAAAGGTCTCCATGTACATTGATGCAGAGAAAGACAAGTATTGGAGACATGGTGTAAAGGCATTTCCAGATTTTCATCCTGTGTTAAAATACTGGTACATCTGAATGTGAACTAAAGTTAACCACTTGAGCAGCTTGAAAATGGATTTATTTCCTATTTTGGGCATATACAAAAGTAAAAGTAAATATTGTTGGGAATACCCTTATGCAGTTGCAGTTAAAATAATTTTATTCAGAGCAAATTCTTGAGAATCTTTCTGATGCATATTGTTGATGAGTGGGAAGTCTGTAATTCTGATTAGTTTGTTATGGAGTCAGGATCACAGCAATTACAGTGCTAATCTAATTTTATAGAAGTTGTGTCTTTTGGCATCTCTTTACCTGTCTGCAGCTACAGGTTTATTTTCTGTTACTCCTTGCCTTTTTAACTCTCACCAAGTTACTGAAAAACATTAGCAAAGTTATTTTTTAAAAAGAAAATGTAGGCTCAATAGGAGGGAAGGAAATTAGAAAAGAAGGGTCCATCCTCATTTGCATGGTGTAACCTCTCTGTTTGGATTTGTTTTGCAGTGTTGCAGAGCCGTGCTCACCTCAGGACAGCGACACTTCCCTCTTTCTCTCTCGTCTCAACACCATTTGGAAAGGATTTATTAACATGCAAAGTGTGGCCAAATTTGTCACTAAAGCATATCCAGTCTCCGGGTGCTTTGATTATCTTAGTGAGGTTAGCACTGCCGTGTGTGTGTGTTTGGAGTGATCTGTGCTGCAGTTCCTGTGGCTGGAAAGGCTGGGGGCACTGTGTGTTTATGCAGAGTCATATACAACGGTAACAGTGGTAAATGGCATCCCTTTAGTTATAGGAGAAGAAGCTCAAGGAAAAAGAAACAACTTTTAAAAAATTCCTCAGATCTGTGAAGAATTCTAACGTCTTTCAACATATTTATACATATGTTGGGACCTGACATGGAATACTGGCTTTATTTCACCTTCATTGTTTTAAAGCCAGCATTTTAAAGAGGATGCTTTGTTCTGCTCTCAAACTAGATGGGTCACTGATATGATGTTAGAAAATTTTGTGTGGCTCTTTATGACAAGTATCCTCCTTTTACTAGTTTTCAAGTAAAACCAAATGGGTGATACTGTTCTGGGAATGGTGTACGTTCAAATAGTGAAATAGTAGAAAGGTTTGCACTAAAATTAGTAAGCTGTTCTTTTTCTTTCTTTTTTCTCTGAAGGGCATTTTAGGTGACTGGTAGGAATTTTCAAACACAAATGTGTGTTTTAGGACTTGTACTAGTAGCTGGTGGTTCTTTTTGGGTATTGCTTTTGCTGAAATGAGATTCTCTGTCCTCAGGACAGGCAGCTCACTAGAGTTCAGGTGACTGAAAATGTGGAGAAAACCTGTACTTTAAATAGCAGCTTCCTTATAAAGACCATTATATATCTTATAGCATCCCTGTAAATGCCAGGAATGTGCCTACAGAACTATTTGACATGTTGGAGATGTGGTTCTGTTTCATGTGTCCTGTTGGGTCACGTGCTGTAGTTATAAACATCTCCAAATTTAGGAACAGCCTGTCTGAAATGAGAAAAGTTTGCTAAAATACAATTGTGCATGATCCACTGGGCTGCTGGGATGGGGCAACCTGCACTGCTTTTTTTTCCTGGTTTTCCNAGAAAAGTTTGCTAAAATACAATTGTGCATGATCCACTGGGCTGCTGGGATGGGGCAACCTGCTCTGCTTTTTTTTCCTGGTTTTCCTTTTTTTTTTGGTTTTTCTCATGCTACCATGTAATACTTCTTGTTTAGGATTTACCAGATACAATTCATATTGGTGGGAGGATCTCACCGAAGACAGTCTGGGATTATGTTGGCAAACTCAAATCTTCGCTTTCTAAGGTATTAACTTAAAATCCTTTGCAAAACTCGGAAGATATATAAAGCACTGTAAAATAACAGCTTTTTATTATGTAGAGTAGTAAACAGAAAATACTGACATAGGTCACACCTGGGAAACTACCAAACCCACTTTTTTGAGATTTTTGATTTATTGAAGTAATGCATTTATTGAGTTGTAGGTCGTCTTAATCTCTCTCTCTCTCCTGCATAGTAAAGTCTTCATACTAAATTGAAATGGAGAATATTGGAGTTTAAATTTTAAAGAAAAATAATTCAAATTTTAAAGAACTTTTCACTTAATGTATTTCATAGATTTTAGTATTAAAACCACTTCAGAAGTGAAAAAATTGTATAGAGTACAGTATAGATATTCATGAAGCTAAGAATTTTCCATTTTATTTGAGCCACAAGCTGTTTAGTTTGATGTTAGATACATAAGTGATTTGTATTTCTCAAAGCAACACCTAATTCTGTTTTAATGTTGCAAATGGAACAGCAGTAGTGTCTTAAAGAAGGAGTGTTGCTCTGAAGGCATAGTTGGAGTGATAAATGTACAATTTACTTTTACCCCTGGAATTTGCCCTTTACCATTTTATTTGCTGGTATGTTACAGGTTGAGTTTTTCCACTTTGCTTTTGTATTCCAGGAATTGTGTTTGATTCGTTTTCATCCTGCAACAGAAGAGGAAGAAGTTGCCTATATCTCTCTCTACTCCTATTTTAGCAGTCGTGGTCGTTTTGGTGTTGTAGCTAATAACAACAGACATGTCAAGGATCTCTACCTGATCCCCCTGAGTTCTAAGGACCCAATTCCTTCCAAACTCTTGCCCTTTGAGGGACCAGGTAAGCACAAACAGGGGAGGTTAAATGCTAGGCAAAATCACAAAACAAAAGGCAATCTGAGACAAATTGTTAAATATTTAATGTAACCATTATTTAAATTTTTTTATATAAAACCAAATTTAAACTACATAAATAGGGGGAAACTGGAAATCCAACTCTATTCAAGATAAAATTGTCTGAAATTTACACAGTCTTTCCAACAAGATGCACCTAGGCTGTTAGGAGGATGACTTTACCTGTAAAACTGTATTAAAAAAAGACAAACCACAAAAAACTCCCACCCTATTGTCAGTAACTCTGAATTCACAAACCCAAGACCCTTAAAAGCCATTCACCATCACTTAGCTCAAGCAGGAAGCTTATCTCGCAGAGGAGTCAAGAAAACAGTGAAGACAAAGGTAATATTTCTGGTGGTTTCACTGCATTGCTACTGTCCATGCTGTATTCATCTGTACATGCAGTGTGGCGCACGAGATGTCTGAAGTTCTACTTGGATCAAACTCTGATGTCAGAAAATCAGTTCTTTGTGGGGAAAGGAGCCCCCATTCCTTAGGGTTAGTAGATGTCAGACAGCAGTTGGTGTAGGCAGGTTATATTATGATCTTCTATTTTTAGATAAAATTGCCTGTAGGAATGTTTGGTGACTTTGCCCCATGTTGAAAACATGGTGACAGAAGAACTGAGAATTAATTCAACCATGAAACACCCTTCTTTTACAAAATTTGAAGCCATCTTAATCCAAGGATGGAGGAGGTGCATATGCTTAGTTTCCAAATAAGGATCTGGAGTCTTATAGAAAACACCAGGTTGAGAAGCTGAAGAGCTGCAGGTTCCACTGAAGGTAGAACTCCACTGTCATGGCAATGGGTGGCACTGAACGGTGGGTATGAAACAGCCAACAAACAGGAGTTGACCTTTCTGAGAAGCTGACAGTCCTCTACTCCTCAAATACAAGGGTAGTACTAAACTCAATAAAGCATTCTCAGAATTTACATACAGGAGCAACAGTGGCTGGGGCAAGTTTTCATACCTACAACAACAAATGGAACATGGTAGTTGAGTGCTCTTTTTTCCTCTGTGGGATGGCCAAGGGCCCTTGCTCTGCCTCCTCAGACAAAACTTCTCTCATACCCTCCCAATCTGTTTTATCCATCCTTGTGCAGTGCACAGTCTAGGTGATTGGTTTTGGGCAATAGCTAAAAAGGCAGGGTTGTTGCTGTCTAAATTATAGCAATGTACCCAGAATTGTTGAACCTCAGCACCTCATAGTCTGTAATGCACTGAATTCCTGAAAGGTGCTCCCATTCCATAGGCAAGAACCAAGAGCAGAAGGCAGAAGGCCTTGGCGTAGGGATGTAGGTAAAGAGTCTTAACTCATGGACTGTTTTTTCCAGGCAGGGCAAAACAAACTTTTCCTTTTGGGGCAGTAGCACCAGGGTGGGATTGGCTGTAAATGTCAGCTAGTCTGGTAAATAACCTGCTTTAGAGAGACTGTTGTCTCTTGCATTGCTGTGGAAATACCAGTTTGAAACTCTTTACCTTAGATTGGAGGTTGGCAAATGTAGCCATAACTTTATTACTAATAGAGTAATTTGTAATGTCAGCCTGGTTTTGCTGACAAAAACCAGTTTCAAGTGCAAAAGTTTCAAAACTGGAGGGAGTTGCTCAGAGTAAGTACAAGTCTCATGTGAAGGTCTTCATAGGCCAAGTTGATTAAAGACTAGCAACAGAAACAAGGTTCCAAGGGCAGGCAGGCTGTGAGGTGGAACAGTTTCACAGTAGAAGACCCACTTAAAGTTCTGGCATCAGTTCACACTTGCTGGAGTCTCCTGCAGCAGCCTTGACCTCACACAGCTGTGCTAAGTTGTGTCCGTGTTTTAAAACAGATCAAAAGAATCAGGTAAGCTGTTCTTCCGGGTCTGTGTATGTATGAAAACCACAGTATGTAATCCACACTTTTTTATGACATCTGATGGAATTTACTGTTTTTTCTTTCTTTGACAATCAATAAAATGTATTTTGTGGAACGTGGTCGTTGTCTCCTTAAATTTAATTGTGTGCCTTCCTGTAGAGTTTAGCAAGGCCTGGCAAAGCATTGCCTTTAGATGGTTTGATAAATATGAGCCAAGGAGGGTGGAGGGGGAAGATAATCAAAGCCTGCCATTCCAGAAATCCTAGTTAGAAGATATTCCAGCTTTATCAGCCAGTTCCAGTATGGATTAGGAATTTCTCCTGCTCTCTGATGGACTGGGTTTGGAACACAACTGAGGACTTCTGAGCTGCACTAGTACCTAGAAGATCTGCAGAAAACTTTGATGTGGGCGGTTTAAAAACAAGAAAATGGAAGGGTATCCTGATTTCTTTCAATTAATCTCAGACATTTATTGCCAAATTATATGTATTGTGGACTCCTGCACTGTCTTTGTGCAGTGGTTTACTGTGTGTATGTGAATTCACTTCTCTCACATACATTATTTATCACTTTAATTTGTAAAAACCAGTGTAGTAAGACTCAATTACTAATAGGGATTTATTGAGAGATTTAGTGGCAATGTTGGGAATATAACAACTATCTAGCACAGTTAAAGGAATTTCAATAAAACAGCCATCTATCAGCAAATGTATCAACAAATGCTGATAGTATCTTTTGGTAGTTTATTGTTGTTTTTCCTGAAGTATGAAGGCATTAAATCTCATGGTGTATAGAATGCTCTTAAAATTGCAACAACTGTGAATGGAGTTTGGTGCCTCCATCTCAGCAGATCCCATAAGGAAAAGCATCAGCTGGAGAAGAGCTGGTGTTACAAACCGAATTTTCTGTGCCAGGCAGTTCCACTCAGCAAGGGAACCTGAACTGGAGCAGTGGCACAGTGCTGGGAGTGGTCTGTAGCCCTGAACTAAGGGGACACAAATTTGATGACAGGTATCGATTACTCTCATGATTAATTTGGACAAACATTTAGATGGCAATACAGAGAATATCTTGCAGGCTGCAGTTTAAAACTCACTATTCCTGTGGCTCTGTCATGGGTGGGCAGAAGCGAGGTGGTGTCTTTAACGGTGCAGGTCACTTCTTACCAGCTGCTGGGGACAGGGAGAGATGTGGCCAAGATACACATAGATATGGCAAAATTGATCTAACGAAAAAATATATTCGAAGTTTAGAAAAGCAAATACTAATCCAATATTTAGTATATCCTGGTTTATGGCTTTAGCGACAGGATGTAACTCAATAAAACCAGCATGTGGACTTCAAATACATAATAGGATAACAACTGTTAAAATAATCTGGCACTGACAGCTTCTAACTCTGCCAGCACAGCTTGCAGCTCTTTTGGAATGTGTGTTTGTGAAAGGCAGTCATTGAACAATGGTGGCAGACTGCAGCCACTCGTCTGTTGTTCCAAAAATTAGGCACTTAACCTATTTGTGGATGTTAAGATNTTCATTCCCTGCCCTCTGTTCTGGATATGTTTATCTGCCACAAGTGCCAGTGGGAACTGCATGTAAGGGGAATGGACACAATAGCAGGAAACGGGCCTACAGCCCTTTGTATTTTTCTCTTTATGAGAACCTTTCTTATAATTCCATGATACACTTCTCCAAGGCTTAAGCCTGAAGCTCTTCACAAAGGAGCAGTTCTGCTTATCATGTTTTTTACTTACATATTGAGGCCTAATATCATCACACTGTACTTCAGCAGAGTCACCCAATGGTGGCCCAGCCAAACACATCTCCTGTGCTTGTTTGGTACAGCAGCAGTTTCCCTGCTTCCATCGCCTTTTAGATAATGTCTGGAACAGAATCCCAAACCCCAACAAACTGGGAGTAGGTTGCCAGCTTTAACATTGTTTCCAAACACAGTTTGTTTGATGTTATCTTTTTAGCCCTGGCTGATATTTGTTTAACTTGAAGACAGGCAAAATATTTATAGACTAGTGTCATTGTGGACTTTTAGCACAGATTATAACACAAATAACAATGTTTAACCCAGGTTTTCTCACTTTTCAATATCCCTGTGTATACAGCATGTTTGCAAACTATTTAAATGTAAATATTTGATTTTTCAGGGGGAGATGTGGAGGTGGTTGAATAGCAGAAACAATGTAAAAATACAAAAAGAACTTTCTTTGGTTTGAACTTTTGCAAAGATACTTTTTAACAACAATCCCCAATGCTGCAACCTTTTGTTAAATATATCAGAGAAGGAATTTACACTTATAATATACAAATATATATGTAAGGAAATAGAGATGCATATGCTTATGGACTATTGAAAATTGCTAGGTGATCAGATGGAATTTAGAAAAACTGTTACTTTCATGACTCTTGTAGCTGCCACTATTTAACCTGTTT
>WEKX01013552.1:24255-37255 GCA_013390025.1 Pitta sordida | reverse complement strand
TTAAAAGAAAACCTAGTAACTTTATGCCCACTCAAAAGCAGCTAAAAAGAAGGGCACATGGAGGTGAAATGGATATGGCCACAGCAGGCATGAGAAAGAGGGAAGAAAACTCAGCTGCAACTTCTGGGTTACGTTGTCTTTTTAAAGTGGGGATTTAGAGGTGTCAGCTGGGTCCCTACCATCAACAGTGCAGCAGCTCTCAGATGCAATGTGATGAAAGAGACATGACTTGGAAAGAGCAACTTCTCATCTGGGATTAGACAAGGATTAGAAAATGCAGCCCACATAAATCACAATTATCTCCAGAAGCGTATTTTTGTATTTTTCAGAAACTCAGTAACAACCATCAGTTTGACAGTGCTTTGGAGATGCAATGGAGCAAGTCAGGCTGATGCCTACTGAGAACACAACTGGACTGTAGAATTTCAGCATAAAACCAGTGAAGTTGATTGAGTAAAGAGCTTTTCTCTGTCAACAATGAGACAAAAAGCTATATGAAAAGAGTTTAGTACTTGTAAAGAATGTTTGTGTTCTTCCATGCAGTAAACCACAGAGCAGCCCATGAATATTAATATTTATATGCATATATACAGTAGCACCTACATACAATTTTCATATAGGAGACTGAGAAAGATTTGTCACTTTGCCCTGCTTCTTAATGGATCTTTATAACATTAATCATAAAAATTGTAGTGTTTCATTTGTATTGACAATGTATTTACAACAGTGTAAGAAAGCATCTTGGTCTTAAAAAGAGAGAAACTGAAGACGTATTGGAAGCTCTTTGCCCTTTTTCCTCTCATCTTGCTCCACTATTTTTATATGTTCTTGCCCTGGTTCTTATCAAAAGAATAGGACAGGAAAACAGTTTTCACAAACAAAATCTGAAGTTCCAGCTTCTAACCAGAGCTAGATTTATTTCATTTAAAGTTGCACTAGCTTTATTCATCGAGGGCTTGCTTTCTCACTAAGCATTTGGACAAGTATCTGAACCATACATTCACTTCAAAATTCCCAATATTTCAGGTTGGCAGTTTATAAGCCCCCCATCTATTACTGCAGGCAGCTATCTCTGAAAGCCATCTTGCTCCTAATTATGACCTCATCCTCCACTTTCAGTTGCTCCTTTTATTTCCAGTGTGCTGGGCAGGGCAGTAAAATTTTGGCAATAAAACTGCCTCTTGCAGAGGAATAGAAGCTGAGAGTGTCACTCAAGGCCACAAAAGAAAATCTGTTGCCAAGACAAAGTTGGACCCAGATGACCTGGGTATTATTAAGACTTTCTGTGGATTGATCAATTGATATTTCCCATTTAAATCAGGTGTACCTTTGCAGCATATACAGGGCACTAAGTACATGAGTTTCCAGTGGCAAAACATGTATTTTGTGTATGTGAATTAGGTGAGGCTTAAGACTAGATACTATCTCCAAGAAAATTATTTTAAAAAATAAATTAATAAATATATTTCACATTTTCATTTTGCAGATTTAAAAGCAAGTTTAAGTAGTTCTGATGATGACCACACTGATGATCGCAGATTGGACTGGCAAATGAATTTGACAGAGTTGCTTTTGTGAGGCAGCCAACAGAAAGGAGGTAGAATCTGATTTAATTTCCATGTAAATAAACACCTAGTAACCAGAGGTAAGAAAAGAGAACTAAGAAAAAAAAAATGGTGGTTTATCTTATAATGTATTGCAGAAAACCATGGCCCTCCTCAAAATTTCAAGGCAGTAGTCCAGGATAAATTTATTTCCAAGAAACAATTTTTGATTTGACAGAGAACTAATACTAGACTTTAACGGATTTAATTTACTGTGAATGTGTCAACACACAGGTCTGACCAGAAAGACTAAGGATATATTATGATAAAAACCTTCTATGTATGGCTGTAAAGAATCCAAGACATAGATACTGAAATCAGAATAATCCCAAGAAGAGTTGACAGAGGGAGAAAAAAATTTGTAAGGACTGTGGCAGAAGAAAAAAATATAACTGATCATAAATTCAGCAGATGTGAGTGGAGATTAAGAAGAATGAACTGAGACTGATCTATGAAACAGATGTCACAGTGAGAAGGAGTCATATGACTATAGACAGATTTTCAAATAAGAACAAAACTGTGGAAACAGAGATGAGATAAAGCTACGAAACCTGTAAGTTAAGCCCCATCCTGAAGCAGTAACTTTGTTAAGTTCTTGACTTTGTTAAAAAGAATTTATAACTTGCCTGTAGCTCCAAACTGGATATGCATCCATTTCCTTGTCATATGGATAACTATTTGTAGTTCTCTAACTATATGTTTGTGAGAATTTTTCACATGTAAACCAGACTGAACCCTCAAACCCCTGAGGCTTTAGACAACTGTGACTTGTCATTGCCCCATACTCATTAAGATTTCTTTTTTTCCTTTCTGAACTACTGTAGAAAATAATGTTGTGATTTTTAGTTAAAGTTCATCTTGTTAAAAGTCTGTATTGATCTCTTCAAAGAAAGAGCATGAGAAAACAAGCATACATAGAACAGAAAAGTCAATAAAAATAACTTCTTAACTCTGCTTGGAGACATGCAAACTATTTTTTACATACTTGTGACAACATTTAATTCTTCTTCTTGCAAAAGTTGCCATCATAGCAAAATATTTTTAGCTTTCATAAAACTCTCAGGGTCTCCCAGGTAGCCACATCCTGCAGCAAGAAGAACAGTACCATTCCTCTCCTACAGCTCTAGAACAGTTAACTACCAGCACTTGTTTCATTCCAGAGATGACGAATGCAGTTCTGAATGGGTTTGTCTCTTCTGGGATGTGAGAGGAGAATGGAGAAGGAAATTCTATTAAATGCTCCATCCTAAGAATTTCTGTTTGCCTTGGACACCTATGGTTTCAAATTTTGCACGGTTTCAAAGACTGGAGGTGGAAGGGAGTGGAAAACCAGCCTTAATTACTAACTTTGCAAAAGGAGAGGGCTCTTCAATTTTAATTTATTTGCATAAGTTAGGCTTAATTTTGTATTTCAAAATGCTTTCCAGAATTACATGTTACTATATATTTAAGTGTGAATTGTGAGGAAGGTTGAAATAAGAGAAGTTGAAAGTCGTAAATTCTGACTATTGTGGAAAAACATAGGTCAACAGCATGAGGTCATGTAGAAACTGATCCTGATAACATTGCAATAATCTACACATCAAGATCTGATCTGATATTTAACCTTCCACTGAAGGCAACTTGTTACCAACTCAACTATCAACATGCCAGACTTGAGGTAAAATTATCCACAGAGATTTGAATGAGAAGTTCTCTCCCTGTAGCAAACAGTTATCAGAGTCTGGCTTTCAGTTTACATTGGTTGTACTTTCTCCATCTTTTTTCCAGTTTTGGCATTTTGTTATGAAGTGCTACCTTCCCCTCCTAGACACTTGTTTTTAATGAGGACTGGGACGTTTGTTTAATTGTTTGAACAAGATCCCAGTTCTCAGATAACTAGGAAACTGCGTGAGCAAACCTTGTGTCAGCTTCCCACTAGTCACCCCACAGTTCAATCAGGAGAAGCACAGAGATTTTCCAATAATTCTCACAAACTTCCAGTTCACAAAACCTCCCTTTTTGCCTCTTTGTCTTTTACTGTCTTCTCCCAGAAGTAAAATGTACCCCCAGCACATATGGATTACTAACTCTCCAATACATGGTTGGTGGTTTTGTCTTCTTTTTTATCTGGTGACTTTAACATTAACAAGAGAAGCTTTTACATATTGACCTCAGTCAAGTGACAGTGACTTTAGTTAGCCTTTATCTTAATGAGTATGCTAGGAGGTCAGGGAGAAGGGATTCAGCTCATTCTCACTTTGTCATTGTGTGTCACATGTTTATGACAGTAGTAAACAGTGTTTGTGGTGAAAAGCAAGTCTTCTGACAAGCAGGTACATTCCCTGCTTAAGATAGAGTGAAGTGGATCCCTTTGAAAAAGTATCCCTTGATATCTGTCAATTTAATTCTAGAGGTCATTATAGAGTTCATTCTATTTCCTAGAGTTTAGAATCTCTGGGATTAAAAAACACGTGGAAGCTTTCCCTCTGTAATTAATTTGTTTACACTGGCAGCTTTTGGGCTTCTAAACAGAGCTCTGCTTCACTAAGGAATAACTGTTTACAGGTAAGTAGGGTAATCTGAGATATGGATGCTAGATTTATCTGTTCACTCTATCCCAAATTTCCTTGTGTATCACTTGTCCAATCCCTTAGATTTTGTCTGTCTTAGACCAGTAAAACAAGGACAAATAAGAGTTATTTACTTCTGGCATGGGTCATGAGAAAAAATCTGAAGTTTCTTGAGGTGCACAGGAAGAGCTGGGATGCATTTCCCTCGAAGAAGTTCACAGGTTCTCAGGTTATTCTGAGCTGGAAGGGACCCCAAGGATCATCGTCCAACCCCCAAGCAAATGCCCTCCCAGGGATCGAACCCACAACCATGGAACCATGGGCACCACACTCCACCCATCCAAGCCTCCCATCATCTAGACCATGTCATTGAGTTCCTCATCCAGTCTTTTCTTAAACATCTCCAGGGATGATGACTCCACCACCTCCCAGGGCAGACCATTCCAGTGAGAGATCACTCTCTCTGTGAAAAATCTCTTCCTAACATTCAGCCTAAATGTCCCCTGGTGTAGCTTGAGGTCACTAGTTTGTATTTTCTTTATAAAAAAAATCACTTATGAGCATTTCCAGCTTTTCCTCTTCTGGTAACAGCAATGGCAAAGATACAAGTGACTAAATGCAATAACATCCTCTCCTTCACATTTTGGTCTCTTTTCTGTCAGTTCATGACTGCTGTGTATATGAAGATTTAGAGCTTTTTAGCCATGGCAGAAGGAACAGTCATTTCTGTTGCCTGTGCAACCCCAAAATCTTGAATGGAAAAGACATAAATTGAGCTGCCTACTCTACTAGACATACCATCTCTGCAGGAACAACAGTGCCTCAAAGACCTATGCACCCTTTCATCATTGCAGAAATCCACCTTTCTGCCAGAACTACTATGCCTCTTCGACATGAAGCTGCCTGAATCCCAAATAGCCAAAATCCTCACATTTTTTTCAAAGCAAGGAAAGAATATTTGGCTGCAAGCATTCAGTTACACAGCTGTTTGGCACATTTGGCTGTATTGTTCCCCTTTCATTAATATTTTTATTTCCTGGGTTGTGAATTAATAATATCTGTATGGAAAAGAAGACTATTTCTTGAGTCGTTGCCATCTCCATGGGTCAAAAATTATCTCCTAAATTCAACTTCATTGACTTTCTTGATTTAGTTTCAGGAAGGAGTGTTATGTGAAATTCTCTAATCAGAAAATGTCTCCAGGAAATCTCAATTATGTAACCTAACTCATATCTATAGTTTTATTTTGCCCTTAGAAATCAGTTAATCTTGCTTTCTGTAGGTACTTTCCAAAGACAAAAGTTAACCATAAATATAATCACATGTACTTAACAATACTTTTCCTCAACAAACAAGAAAACCAGCACGGAACAGAGGAAAACACCCATCCGACCCTTGGTGGTCAGATAATGAACTAAAATTCTTGTTTCTCAATAGAAGTTCTTCTTCTGTGCTTGAAATGTTCCCTAGGTAAACCTCATTTCATTTTCATTGCCACCTGCTATCTCCCCATCACGAACAAATACCTTCATATTAAAAATTCTGAGTGTGTCTAGAAAAGATAAATGTCATCAGATTGTAAGACTGAGGACCTGATTTGACAATGAGCTTTCCCTGTTCCATATCAAAAACTAAATAAGTAAAAATGTTTTTGAAATTTCTTCTAATCTAAAAAAATACCAAACCACATTAATTTTCTCTGTGCCTGATTAACTGTCAAAACTGAAATAAAACATACACTTTACCTTGAGCTGTAAGAAGTTATGAACAACCAAAGAGTTTGGAGATAGTTAACATTCTTGCTTGGCCTAGTGGAAGTCTTTCATTGTCAGTAGGATTCCAGTAAAATTTCAGTAAAAATCTGACCCAGACCTATGTGCCTAGAGCAATTTTAAGCATTTCTAGGACTCTGGAATTCCCAAATTCTTCCGATTGAAACAGCAGCTTAAAACTTTACAACACAGGATACACCTGATTCAACAATATATTTAATCCTGTTATCTCCCTTTTCGGCATACAAATTATCAAAATCAGTCAGTGTGATTCTGACTCTGTTTAAAATTCAATATGTATTTAATTGTATTATTTAACTACTCACTGAATCAGGACACGCAAAAATGAATCTGGATTGTGGTTTTCTTGGTTTAAAAAACATGGAGGAATCATTCTACATCGTTTCTCATCAACTGCTTTGTAGAATACCTCTTAGTCCATTGTCATAGGTTGGCATTGTAGTGTGTGTGTGGTGAATGTATTTTTGTATTCCATATTGCTGTGTTCAGGTGGTGCTGTCTGTAGCACTCCCCAATATCCACTGACAATGGTAGATCCCAGAAAGCTGGATGACGCATCAGAGTGGCGTGACGGGATTTCTGAAAGCGGCGGTGTGAGCGGCAGTGGTCCTGCGGTGGTGAGTGGCAGCAATCAGAGTAACTCTTTGTTTTCCAGCTTTCCCAGGACAATCGGAGGAATAGGACTCTTTCCATAGGCATATCCAAACTGTGGAAATCCCAGCCATCGGTTTCAGAGGTCTCACATGTAGCCAGGGACTTGGTTCCGGTTTCTCCCTTCCTCTCCACCCCAGACCGGGAGAGGAAAACCAAGTGGATGTTTTCATGGAGTTAACAAACAGGGGTTTTTTTGGTTGTTCCTCAGCTCTTTGGAGCAGGATTTTGGTTATAAATCTATGTATTTTAGTTAATAAATAATTTTCTCCTCTTTTCACTTCCCTTTGAGGAAAGAAATTATCTACCAGATTTGGTGGGGGAGGGGGAAATAATGCCAGAACCTTACTCTAAACTGCAACATCCATGTATTTTCAATTTGCGTCGCAGGATGCTATGGGACAGTGCTAAATGACACATTCTGCAAACAAGCTTCTCTCCCTTCATCCGCAACATCAGTCATTCCACCATAGGAGACAAAATTTGAGCCTGGTAAATCCTTGCTGGCTTCGTCAAACTACCTTCTAGTACTTTATGTGCCTAGAAACACCTTCCATCAGGTCATGGTCTACTGCCCCGTGGAGGCTGAAGGTCAGCTAACTAACCCATAGCCCAGCCTGTCCTTGTTACCTTTATTAAAAGATGGGCACTTTACACACTTTAGAAGATATCCAAACTCACACACTGGTGCACTACAAAGTTATGTATTCGGGATTTTTTCTCACTAAAACAGAATATTTTATGTTTTTATATTGAAGTTAGACAATATAATTTATTTCCTTGTATCATCATTTCTCTTATAGAAACAAAAAAACTTAGCCAAGTCTCTCAAGAAATAAGAGCAGTTTCTGGTATATGCTTATTATTGCTAAGAGCTAAGTAGAAATAAGAAGTTGAATATGGGCTAGAACTGTGCAGAAAGCATGAAGTTTCTCTGAAACACATGACTTTTAAAGTGTGATTTGAGAAACAGTGCACCTCACACACTTTATGGACAGGATATTCTGTAGGTGTGATATCCAGGTGTGACAATAGTCAGTCAAATGCTTCTCAAGAATGGTGAGTATATTCAGGAAAGGTACAAGGAACTGAATTAAGGTTCAGAACTAAAAGACCTATTGAGTTCCCCTCCAGTGAAATATTTCTTAATCATCAGAACTCAGCCATAAGATTCAGCCCAAAAGGAAATTAAATTAAAGTCACAACATTGGATTTCCAAGAAATTACCCACTTCCACTTCAGTTAACAATCCCCTAACTTAGCATTAATAAATGATGTGTTTCAGGTAAGTTGTAAAACCCAGATCTTAAATTCATGGAGTTAGAAATACCTCCAGAAAAGTGTTTTTATTTTCCAAAAGGTTGAAAAAACTACTTCCTCTACTGAGTCAGTTTCTGTCAGTTGCAGTTTATTTATTTTATGCAGTTACAGCTGGACACTCAGTTCTCCCTCCTTTTCAGTCACAAAGTATTAGGTAGCTCTCTTAAACAGCAGTTGCCTTTCCAAGAATCATGAAGTAATTGCTGTATTCTCTTCATTTTAAAGGGGGCAAAGAGATTCTTATTTACTGCTGGCAGAGGTCTTAAAGTTGACTGGAGCTTTGAGGAGACAAGTTGATGTAATTCAACAAGTCAAGGGGGGCAAAGGATGACATTATTAACAGGCAAAAGAATAAGTAGCTCCAAAACCCAGTATACTTTATGTCCATCATGAACCAATACATGTACTCAAGGCAAAAATCCAAGCATATAAGCACTACAGGAAAGTGTGTTAACTTACAGTTTTCTGGATGTTATGAAATTTCCATTAAGTCTCAGAACAAGTTCTTTTATTTATATACTGAACTTCAACATAGACCAGTCACTGTGCATCAGTGGTATCAATGGTGAGGTTTTGCAACACTGAAATGCACTTCTGAATCTCTTTGGGTTTTAATGTTCATCGACTTGGACAGATAATCAATTACTGCATCTCCAAAGGCCCATAGATATTGACTTTAGTCTCCAAAAGACTTTATAAAGAGTCATTTGGGGGGATACTTTCACTTCAAATTGAATTGTGAACCATTAAATCTCTCTAGTAAAATAGTGGTCAAATACTAGATGTCAATGCTCCTTCTGCATTTTTAAATAGAACACAAATGCTCCTGGCTGAATATGAGATTCCTAGAAGGATCCCAGCTTGTTCTTTTTCTCTAGGAGATTCTTTAAATTACTATAGATTTTATTTCCCCTACAGATAAAATGCATTACTTCTACAATTCTCACTCTGCTTCTCCCATAAGACAAGAACCTTCTTATCATTAGGTATCATTAGGCTGTGCAAACTCTGGAGAGAAGGAAGGAAGGATGAAAAATGATATGGCAATTAATTAACGTAATGCTTATCTCTTGGTTTTTTGTCTGTACATCTGTTAAAAGACCTAGGAATGAAAGAAATGGGAAAATTTTATTTTTAACAGAGGGGGATTGTTACGTATTACCTACTATGCACAGAAAATTGGATGAATACTCTGTTGAAAAATAAGGGATAACAGGAACAGCAGAATTAATAAACATTAATTATTTGGTTTACTTGACAGTAACCTGTATATTGGAACTCCTGCCATTTTTACAGAATCAATTAGGTTGGAAAACACCCCTGAACTTATTGAGTCAAACATGCCCTCAGCCCTCCACCATCTGATACTACCCTTAATCTTCCACACCGAACCAGCCCTGAAGCAATGCCAGTATTTGCAACATTTAGTATATAAACACCGGCACCATGGGCAGGCAGGGATGAGGACAATAGGTGTGTGTCAGTGCTGCAGTGTCACACAAGAGCATACAGCCCTGATTTACCAGGCGGTTCTTGATTCTCCCTAGCCCTCCTGTCTCATTTGAGCCCCAAATCAGTTAAAAATATCTTGCACTAAACCCAGGCACAAGACCCAGGATCTTCCTCTGCTCCATGAGAGCCTTAAAGTTGGCCTCAGAATATACAAAAGTACTCCCTACTCCAAAATTAACAAGATGATACCAGTACCATAGGCAGGCAGTGATTTGGTGGAAGGGGCAGGGAGAGGTGAACTGAAGGTAATAGGTTTCAAAAAGGGCACCAAGCCATTCAAGCATTGCAAAGTTAAAAAAAAAAAAAAAAAGAAAAAAAAAAGAAGCTGTACTGGCTTCAAACAAAGGGTCTGTTGGGAATGGGAGTCTTATTTTAGTGGAAAAGAAGGTCTGTCTGTACATTGGGAGACTAAAAAAGTGTAGATAGATCAAAAGGCAGATAAAGAGGCAGGCAGACACTAGAAAGACAATCTGACTTCCCTGTTTGATTATCAGCCCAGATGCTTAGAGCTCAATTAGAATATATTTCCACAAAAGTTAATCCACATATATTTCCAAAGAAATCAATTTACAAAGAATCCTCTTGCACGATCCTCATGCTTACATCATGCGTCCCTAGCAGTACAGGCTCAGGAGCCATCTCTGCCTTCTATCCCTAACTGAAACTATGATTCAGTCTCTGGATCCCTTCATCAACAGTAAGGTCCATTGGTGCAAACTGTGCAGGGTGCACACAATTCTTCCCTATTGCACATTTGTAAAAAGGGAACACACCCTCCCAAAGCAGATCTCAATTCTCTATAAAGAAAAGCTTCTCCATTTCCTCTGGTAACCTCTCCTCTGAGACAGGTCTCTCTACCTTGGCCTTGGGAGATTACACGGTTTGCACTGATTTGGAGAATCAGAAAATTACAAATTTAGTGTGTTAGGTAAGGGCATAGAGATTTAGGGATTTTAGTGAATTAGTGAATATTTAGTGAATTTCTAGTGAATTTTAGAAGGAGTAGTAGACTTTAGGATCATTCAGAAGGCCTGAGAGTTAAGGTTGAATATTAAGGGTGTCCTGCAGGCTGTGAAGGTAAACAAACTTGAACGTTAACCAAAACAAGGAGAAAAGAATGTAAAACTTTGAAGCTAATTGGTTGAAGAACTCATAGCAAATGACATAATGTTGAAAGGATGAATATTCATGGGGCAATTTGCATATGTATGAAACAAGGGGTTAAAGATGGGTGACAAATCTGGGTGGTTCTCTTTTTTGGCACCTGACAGGGCAGAGGGTACTGCTGTTTCTCTTCCTTGGCTCTTAGGCCAAAAATAAACTTTTTCTGTAGCATGGAAGCAATTAGCTTGAGTCCTGACTGATTTTCCTCAGATCAATACATGATATTAAACTACTCTCAAAAGTATACCCAAGGAGACTTATATGCACTGAATAATACAAGTATTCCTCTCAACAATTGATATAGCAAGAGTTTAAACCTACCATCCATTTTATTACCATGTTATTTGTCTCTCTCCTATTTTTACCTGATAATATTTTTTCTCCTTTGCATACACCTCCATAACCCTACTTCACGAGTGGGTTTAATCTTGTGTGTTTATGCTGATTTTAATTAGCCCTTCCTGATAGTACTTTACTTGTATAGTCAAAGCCGATTTATGATCTCAATGCCTGAAATAATTTCTCCTTCTTCCTCTCTCTGCATCTTGTTTTGTGCCCTTCTCATCTCAGCTTGTGCTTTTTACCCGTTCCTTCCAAGTCCACAGCACCTTCTATTTTCTCCAGCAACCTGCTTAATTTTCTTCACATTTCTGACACCAAAGATTTGCCAAAAACTTTCTCACATGGATCTCTGACAACCTGGGATTTGGAAACTCTTCCCTATAGTTGGAGAACTGAAGGAATTCAAAGCATGGCTGCAGGAAGGAAAGTTTGTGTTTCAGTTTCCCTCACTGTACCAGCAAGAAACAAAATGATTTGCTGCCACACAGTGATGGGAGAATCCAGCCTGGATACAGCAGCAAGTAGAGAAATCTTGGCATGTACCTTTACCCAGGCAACATCAAAGTGTTTACTGCCCCATATTTTTGCTTCCTTCCACACCCTCAGAGCTACTCACTTACATTCATTAACATCTAATAGAGATCTACATCTGCTGCAGCTTTACATCAGCATTGCATTCTCCCACATTAAAACTGCCTGGAGCTTTCCGTTTTCTTTTTCATATTTGTTTCCAGTGCACTAACAGCCAAAAAAGCTTTTTCATGCTGATTGACAAACAGAAAGAAAATAATCTATTTTTTTATAAAAAGGATGAACTAGCAGAATATGCTTCTCAGCCAAAACCAATCTCTCTTCAGGGATGTGCCCCAGAGAGGCAGGGAGGTTTCTTTTAGTTAAAGAAAGAATGAAAATAAGAGTATCACAGCTGTAGACACCACAGTTAAGGCAGAAACTGGGTAAAAGCAGAGGTTTTGTCTTTTTCTGCCATGAGAAATAGTTACACTTCATCACTGTACCTCACTTATTCTGCTGCTTATTTCCAGCCCATTTCAACATCCACAAAAGCTAAGACAATGTCACAGATTAATGGCCGAACCCAAGGTGATTTCCTAAATTGATTTCATACTACCCCTCAGGGTGAGAGACTTAGATATCACATACACAACAATATTCCAGAAAGCCACGTTAGCTGGCAATTGTCCCTTGCCTCTCTTTTTTTTTTACTGGTTCAGACAGGTCTGACAAATGGAGATGAAGAAAGCAGTTCCATTGCCTACTGGCACATGTAGACTTGCCCATTCTGTTTTTTCTGAACATGGACAGATTTCTTCTCTGAGTTAAAATACAGGGAGCTAGAGGAAGGATCATAGGTATTTTTCAGTCATCCCTAAGTACACTCTTGCTTGTTTTCCTGACTACTTTCTTTCTACCAACATTTTCAACAAATGCAAGAATGGTACTAAAACGCTAAACTCTAGACCAGGAAAAAAATGGATTAGCTAAAGCGGTTTAAGATAAAGCAGCATGCAGCATTGAGCCATTACTTTTATCAGAAGTAATTATATTCTCTTACCCATACAAAATACATTCCACCTTGGCATTTCAGCACAGAAATACCCACCATTGACAGACTTCATTTAGCAAGGCCATGCTGCCTGCTTCACTGCCAACAAGAAAAGACTTTAATAAAGTCCACAGTTCTCAGATGATATAGCATATACATATATATATGTCTGTACTGATAAAACTGTTTAGATTCTGGCTGTCATCACTCAGGCTCTTTGGCTTGTTGATGACCAAGAAAAACTTGATGTTAAACTGTTTAACACAGAGCTCTATTACCAAAGCACATAGACATGACCATATCTATCATTTTCTCAAAGACACTTCAAACCCCCTCTAGTAACACAGACAGTACAGCATTTTGTAGACATATCTCAAAACTATTTGAAAGACTTCAATATCATGAGCATGTGTAAACTACAAATGAAAGTTCCATGGACACATTTTAAGAATAGAATCTTTTTCCTCTCCTCCTTTACCCAGTAAGCCAAAAATCTCA
>WEKX01013552.1:3003-22258 GCA_013390025.1 Pitta sordida | reverse complement strand
GGGGCGGAGAGGAGAAGAATCTTTAAATCCTTTTTTTTATTTTGAAACTGAGAAAAAGAGATAAAATACAGAAGTAAACATATAGAGGGTTTACTCAAGAATAAAAATAATCATGGAAGCAAATAAAAGAATAGAACTAAACTTTTCTTTGAAAATTTTCAGGAACTCTATTTCTGTTTTTGATTGACTGTAGTTGTTTCATCCAGAGCAGAAGAAGGAACAATGACCATGTCATACAATAGGACATCGTTTGAATGGTAAATCACTGGGATGAAATACTCCAATTAATATTAGCTACATGAGTGAAATGGGTTGGAACAAACTATTCATCAAACAATTTCAAATAATAAACTAATTAATGCAAATTGTGATTTGTTCATGGAGAAATAACAAATGCAAAAAGGACTAATTCCACTGTCAAACAAATTGTTCTGAGGGAATAATTCATTTAGCTGCACAAGACAGGAGAGAGCTGAATGGTAATGGGTAGGAATCACAAGAACACAGCAAAGAAATGGAGTTAATTTTTAGATGGCAGTAATTCTACTGACTGCTTGGGAAAAATTGAACCTAGGTACTGCTGAGCCTCTTGAAAAATTGAGTATATCTTAGGTTTCAGCTCTTGTTTTCAGTTGTGTAAGATTAATACACCAGACGGCAGGTTCTCCAATAAAGTATCTTACAATGAATCTGCAACATGTAATAGAATATCTCTGCTCTCAGCTTTAAAGGAAATAAGTTATTAATAATACATGGTTATGGAACTATTTGTTTCATTCTGTAAAATATTGTAGAATCTCAATAAAATAAAATATTGTATTAGAATAATTGTATAAGACAAATTATGCATAGTCAGGGTAAATTCGTTTCAAGTACAATCTGTCCTCTTCAAACTTATCTATTTGATAGTGTTCTCACATCTGCTTGTTGGACACTGCGGCCCCAAGGATCAGCTCCTTTTCCAGTAAGGCAGAGCTGTCAGGTTCATTCTGACTAAGCTGGGCATTAAGCATTTCCTCGGATTTTGTTGTTTCTTTGTGGCAGGGCAGTAATACATGCCCAAATGAATACACAGAGACCTGAATGTACAGCGTATTTCTTTCTGGATCATATTGACTAGTTTTGGAGAAGGGCTAGAGAGAAGGATCTGTGATGTCAGTTGTCATTGATTTCCAAGCTAAGTGAAGAACTGAGCAGCAAAATTCTTCTCAGCCAAAAGATAAAACCACTTAAATACAGTCCAAGCAGGAAGCGAATTATTAACTTTGTTGAAGTATCAGAACTGCTTTTGAATAACATTAATTTAGAGTAGATTAAAGTAGATACTTTTTCCTTTTCAAGGCACTTCTTATCTTTCAGTTTCAACTTTTTTCTAGATATATTCCCGAAGGGCATTATAGGATGCTCTACTGTTTACTACAAGCTTAAGTTGCTGTACTAACAATATCTGATTTTGTTCTGCATTCTTGATCAAACTTATTCTAACAGGGTAATAGTTATGTGCACTGTTTTCAGCTGCAAAATATATGTTAAATGGTGAAACATTTATTATATGTGTGTGCTAATGACAGGAGAACGAGTTACTACAACATTTCTTTAAAAAAAACCAAAAAAAGCTGTTCAACACCTGCATACACTGTCTTGTACCAAACTGCTCTAATTAGTACATTTTGAGTTATGATTAGAGCACTAGAGGAAACTTTCCAAATGCCATTAATTATGGATGTGATCTTAAATTATTCAGTTTGAATATTTTTTCTTCCTATGCCCTTTTATCTTCCACTAACTTTTTGTTGCATGCAAGAACAGTCCCAATTAAACCCCCAAAAGAAGTTTGTTACATTAAAGAAAAGGTAAACTGAAAATAAATCAACTTCTTTTTTTCTAAGGTTCTTGTTCCAAAAAGGGAGTATGTGAGAGACAGTCTATTTTTTTCCTATTAAATGTTCATCATTCTCTACCTCAGTCTGTACCACTATTGGAAGAGTGATACTCATATAATCATTCAGCATGAAAATTCCCATCTCACACTAAAGCAATATTATGGAATGCAAAAAAATATTTGTGCAATCATTCATTGTCATTCCTGTTAAAGATTATTATATTAGGTGAGTTATTCAAGACATAGGTATATCATAGGTGGTATCATATGCAGAGTCTAATAGCTTGTAACCAACTGCTATATGCAATTTTGTCACATCGTGTCAAACCATTCAAAAGGTTGAAGAACCTTTTCCACTCTCACATGCAACCAGACCTGTCACAAGTAGATTTATGCGAAAATAAAAAGAGGAAGGAGAGAAACAGAGGCAAGGGAAGGGTGAAAGAAGACATGGTGAGCAAAGCTGAAAAGGACACAACATTTGTGAAGAGAGAGAGAAACATAGTTCATACACATCTGCTTAAAAATAAAGCTCATATCTACATATAATACATAGGGACATAGTTAAAGGCTCCGGCGTACATTCTCTGGACTAAGCAGAATAGTCAAACAACCCTCGTACATGCAATAGCTTAACATTGCCCTGGATTTTACCTTCTTTCTAGGTTAAAGTTCCTCCTTTAAAGCTTTCTTTGGGTTTCATTAGAAGCTGCTAGCACATGCTTGTTTTGTTAAAAACTGCAGGAAAAAAATGCAGTAAAAAGGAATGACAACTCTCTTAAAAGCTGTTAAAAGACATGGCTGTGAAAAATAGAAAACATATAATCCAAACTAGAGTGTTACCACTTCACACAATAGCCACATCCTTCTTAAAGCCAAACCAAGGTGAACTTGGTCTCTGGATAGGAAACTTGCAAGGAAAACTTCAAGGACAACACATCTAGGAACAATCAGTAAAAAGTTTGTTCTCCTGCCGATTCAGTGATGTTTGGTTGGTATCATGTGCAAGCTGACATCTCACTGATGAGGAGGAATTACCCCTGCATTTGGCATCATTAAAGCTCTTCAGAGAGGTTGTTCCTAACATCCTGGATCAATATCTTACGTGACTATTATATTGCTGTACATCAATGGGTCTGTACAGCAAGTGAGATTCTTTCTGCCTCCTGGAACAAGCTCCAAGTCACCATCAGATTGGCAAATATCTATGAAAAAAGATAACATCTTTTTCATGGTCTATAAGCACCAGGAAAATCTCGCAATAAAAACTGGTTCTGTCCATATAACATAAACACTATTCCCCAGTTTCCCCAGCATGAAACATAAGCAGATGGAGTTAGGTGTCAATAGATGTGAGAGACTGAACAATACATATTTGACAGATACTCCTGAAGGTGTAGAGTGAGCCATCTTAGAAAGCAATTATTCATGTACATTTAATTTCATTTTGTCTTCGTTTGGTCGAAGAGAGTTATGGTTTATTTTAGAAATATATAAAACAAATCACTAGGCAGTATGGATTGAGGGAAAAAACAAACTCCTATCTGTCTATCTATCTATCTATCTATCTATCTATCTATCTATCTATCTATCTATCTATCTATCTATCAGCATTTCCCTCTCCCTCCCAAACCGGAAGAGAGAGAGAGAGGGGAAAAAGGGGAAAGGAAGAAAAAGGAAAGGGAACAAAACCAAACAACTGAGGGGAGAAAGAAAGGAGAATTGTCTCTTGACTGCCCTTTTCCCACTGGGGATGTGGAAGGATGAGCATGATTTGGAAGGGGTAGGTCAGTGTCAAGAACATTGCTGGAAGGGGTTGCATGGCTGTGGTATCCACTGGCAGGGAGCGGCTGAGGGGAGTCCACGTCAGCTTTCCCCATCAGCAAGGAAGGAAAAACAGAGAGTGAGCCCGCTGCACGCTGGGTTTAAAAAGCCTCACCACCCCAAGTCTACTTCCATTCTCGCCCTCTCACCAATCAGTAACTGAGTAGGCTTGTCGCAGCCAGAAACACGAAAGAGTTTGTGACGACTTCCACTGAGAAGCAGAAGAGGCTGCGAGCAAGATGTCCATTGCCATATGTGGCCATGTGGTCTGTGCTCTGGCTCCAATTCCACAGCTGCCAGGAGTGCAGAGCCACACGTTTGGAGCGGTAGGGCCGCCGCACACACACAAGCTGCTACCAAGCCACCACCAGCCCACGGTGGTCTGATCCCCACAGCCTCCCTCCGCACCACAGGGTAGCAGCCAGGCAGAGCTGGGAGGGGTCCCATCACACCTCACCGGCCAGTCCTGAGCTGCAGCCAGCCACATTGGCCCCAGTCTCTGGAGGGGTCAGAGGACATGAGAAGTCGCCACCTCCCTTACCTCCGCAAACTGGAGAGATGAAAAGAATTTTCAACACAAAAAACAGGTACCCCCAGAACCAGAAAGTTATCCCAAACCCATGACATATATGCATGGAGCATTTTTTTCCACTTGTATGTTTGTGTGTTCAACATCTTCCAGAATTAAATATACAGGAGGAAGAAATAAGAAACATTCATATTGCCTTTGCCTATTTTCAGCTGCATTTGAAGATGCTCTCCACACTTTTATTTGCATTAGGAGAGAATGTGTGCAGGCAGGAAGGAAATAAAGATGAAAACCAGTCAATACTATAAAACAGTTCTACTGATGTAAAAAGGATATATCTGGAAAATCAGTTAATCACTAAAGAGACTTATCGTTACCATAGATCCTCCATGGTACAGGGTATTAGTAGTCATGTAGGAGTTTCCTCAGTAGTTTAGGACAGCTCTTCGATCCCATGACCATCTTGCTCTTCTCCCCTCTGAACTTCTAGGAAAAGTCAATGTGTCCAAAATGAAAAACAGTGAAGAGCACAAAAAAACCCCAACCAACCACACACAAAAAAAAACCACAAAAAAAGGGCACAGTTGCAACTTTTGCTTAATTTTAGGTTTCCCCACACCAACCAGAATGGTAGAGAAGAATTTTTAGAGAGGCATGAATCACATCTAACGTACCCCCAGAACCACAATTCATTTAACTGCTGACCAGGGCTATAAAAGCCTAGATATTTTATGGAAAAAAACATCTGTTTCCCATGTGTTTTGATGGCAGTGGTAAGTCTGCAGCTTTAATGAGATGTGACAATAGCCATCAGTTTAATTTCAGTATTGACTGGGACATGGATTCCTGCCAGTGTTCTCCGAGGATTCTGAAGGACAAGAAGTTGTGCAATTAAAGCTATCTACATTATTAAGTACAGACAGTGAAAAGCAAGACCCTGATGTAAAGTACAATTCCTCTCCAGTCTTCGTTACTACTTTTTTTTGGCTACATAGTTAACTCAATCTCATAGACACCATGATGCTCTAAGTCAGTGACAACGCCAATTACACTTCATCGGAATGTAAAACTTGAGGGATTTGCTGAATTTGCCACTAAATGAAACCTCTGAACTATGCTTTGCTTTGTACGTAAAATTCTCTCTATTCACTGATGAGAAAACAAAGCAAAGAAAGTGGAATATCTGGCCTGAGAAAAGTCCAGCATTTTCTTGGCCGTGTCTAGGTCCTGTAAGAGTTGAGTGATGAAATTGCTTTTACGAGATGATACAAAGTATCACTGTCAGAGTAGAAGCTAGTGCTCCACATTCCTACTGCCATTCCTTCAACTACCTGTAGACCTTGCTCAGAGGGGAAGAGTTCTGCAGCCTACACAGTTTGAGATTTTTGTTCAATTTGTGTCCAAAGCATATGCCCCTGAGAACAATTGATAACTCAATTTTCATGTCCCATGCTTTCAGATTAATACACAACATGCCAGAGTTACTTAAATACACAAGTTAGATTTGGTAATGGGGAGGTAGGGATAACCTTTTGTTCGGGTTTGCTTTACTCATTCGTAGCTATGAAAATTATACACCATGAACTGTTTATTAACTCAGCAGGCACTGTCAAATGCTCATCAAGCATTTGCATGTAATCTTTAGTAGGAACGTTCTTTCATCCTTTTCATGTTAAATTTATGGTGTCCAGAAGTGATAGCTGCTTTGTTACATTGCAAAGCCACCTCTATCCTGAAAACAGCCTTCTCCCGTGCAACTTCTTACCTGCACTGTCTACATTTATTTAAAAGGAGTAAACTGTCTCCTTACATGACATTCATTTATTTGCTCATATATTCCGAAGCGAGGTGTACCAAATGTGTGTATTAAGATCTTCACATCCTTGAAAACATACTGTTAAAATAAACAGTCTCCAAAAATATCTTGCTGATATCAGAAGAGTAGTTTAAATCAGACTAGTTTAAATCAGGACAAGTACATTGATTTCAAGAAGGCATAATCATGTATACCTGCTAAAGTTCAAAGTTATAAAAAACATTAATCTGTTTGCCTCACAGATAAATCTTAATTAACAAAATTAAATCTAAATGCTACCTTCATTTACAAAAATCATTTTCTTAAATTCATGTTGTACAAATAGATACATGTAGTCACTTATGCAGGTGTGGCCCTTTATCTGAGGTATAGCATAATATAAAAATGTTCTTATCAGGGGAAAAAACCCCCCAAACAACTGAATAATAAAAACTTCTGTAACAAGTCTAAAGATGTCAGTACTTCCCTATACCTCAAAGGTGTTTGCATACACACAGTAGTTCATGACACAGACTCTGATGTTCTCTAAACATATACTTACTTTTCTAGCCCTATAGGTCTATTCAAGAGCATTGCTGATGACAGTGAGAATGAGCTACAAGGAATATATGAAAAAATGTAGAGCATGAGATGTTCTTGCAATGCACACTCAGCAAAAAAAAATTCAGTATGACAACTGACCCAAATGTCAAACAATAAATTTAGAGAATTCTACTAGAATATTTTTTCAAGAAAAAAATAAGCACAATTTTCATGTTGGTGACTTATAGACCTGAAAATTTACAAAACTTTTTTTTTTTTTTTAATGAGTCAAGGCTCACAAATGCCACAAGTACATTTAGAAATGTGTGTATGTCATATAGGAACAGATACATTGCCATTCTCAGCCACTTTGCATTATGCCGGCAGCACAGTGCTGGGCTTCACAGGCCACCTTTCATTAATACGTATTGCACTTGCCTGAAAATATTTTATTTCCACTTAGTCTGAGATATATTTTACAGCAAGACAGGTCTGGTAATATAACAATGACATTCTTTCTGTCAAAAAGATATGTGGGGCTGGGGCTGCCATCAGGCCGGGCAGCAATATAGTCCTGGCTCTCTGTCCCAGGAAGCAGTGTTCTCACTGGGTAGTCCTCTGAGACAACATGATTCAAAGTGGGCTTCTTTGAGTGAATTCAAGCTTTCCCACTTCCATATGAGCATAGTCTATGCACATATATGTTCCTATGGAGTGTTGTGTTATTTTTTTCCTCTCCTGTATAATGCACTGAACAATAGATTTTGGAAAATGCAAGAAGAATAACTTCTCTTTGAATCAGTATTCAGCTATTTTTCCCACTACAACTTTACCATATGTGCTGTTTTCTTCCTCCAAGCTAAAATACAAATTTTTTAAAGCATGTGTTCGATCTGAAAGGATGTGTTTGGGAAGAAGAGAAGTTTGTTAAAAAGACATTTGTGTTCAGATAGCATAACGGGAACCCAGTGTATTGCCATTGATTTTCAAGTGGTATAAACATGATCTGCTCTCAGACTCTGCATCTTGAGGAATAATGGTTTACTAGTTAGCCAAAATATAAAAAAAAGACTAAATATTCACATTTTAGTGGCAGCTGTAAGATTACACTTGACTTCTTTTAGTCTTTTTTTTCTTAATCCCACTTTCAAAATACACCATTAGAAATCTACTGAGTAGTTATATCAAACTTGCTGCTTAAATTCACTATATCCCAAGCCAAAAATGATTCGCAATTGCCTTTGCCTTGAGAAGACCACTAAGTAGGTTATACTCCAACTAATAACACTACCAAAAAAAGGAGAGAAAAAAGGTTATATCCCTAATTTCCTCTCTGTAAAAATATTAACAGATATCAGTGAAGTAGTAGGATTCTTTTTTTTAGTTCACACAATATACTTACTTGAGGTCTAATAATCAATCAATTATTGAAAAATCTTATGGTACAAGTCCATTGACTCAGTGAGCTTGGACTTCATCCAAAGCCTTTTAAGTATTGCATTTGCTTCTTCTGATGTAACTGTGCCTTTTAATATAGTGGTTTTGTTTCCAGCCGTACTATGCATCATTCCTGACACTCTCAAAAACTAAATTAAAGTTCTTTATACAAGCTCCACATCCTAGATAATAGGGAAAATAAGTGGTTGTCTTCAGCACTTATAAATTCTTGTGGTTCCAAGTACTATTGATCAGTGCCAAAGCTTTTTTCTCTGCTTTAACACCCTTTCCTACAAGTCCAGACCCTTTTGCAGAATAACCTTGCGACCCCATATGGAAGTGTGAATTAAAACTTTCCACATGTTCAGGCAGGAAACAACACCATCCTGCTTGTTTAACAGAAGAAAGTGGCACAGATGATGCTGAATCTAATTTATGTATTGCTGAAAGCCTTCCTTTTATGCTTTCAGTCAAGAACAACTGAGGTTTCTCCCAGGTAGCAAATATAAGCAGGTATTTCTGAACCAGAATTAAATTTAACATAACATATCCTCCCTCTTCCTATTGTCTTAATTTAAACACTACTTATCATTAACTCTTTCTGAACTATCTTCCCAGGTCCTCTTCCCATAACACTTGTGTAAAAGAATTAATGTATTTGAAAAGATATCAATATATGAAGTTGTATGTTTAACAACTTGTTCAAAATCCACATATGGAGCTCCACAACACAATCAAGGCAAAACAGATAAGTATCAAAGTATCACAGTATAGATAAGGTTGGAAAAAACCTTGAAGATCATGAAGTCCAACCTATAATCCAACTAAACCTAACATCTAGATCATATCATTCAGCACCTCGTGCAGCCCACCCTCCAAGGATGGCGACTCAACCACTACTGTGGGCAACCCATTCTGAAACCAGATCACCCTTTTGGTGAAAAACCTTTTCCTAATAACAAATCTAAACCTCTCCTGCTGAAGCTTAAGACTACAACCTCTCATTCTATCTTCAATGGCCACTGAGAAAAGACCAACCCCAGCTTGACTGCAACCTCCTTTTAGATAGTTATAGACAGCGATAAGGTCACCCCTGAAACTCCTCTTTTCTAGGCTAAACAGACCCTTCAGCTCCTTCAGCCTCTCCTCATAGGGCTTATCTTCCAGTCCCTTTATCATCCTTGTTGCTGTTCTCTTGACTTGTTCCAGCGCCTCAACATCTTTCTTAAACTGAGGGGCCCAGAACTGGATACAGTTCTGGTGTGATCTAACCAGTGTCAAGTACAGGGGAAGGATAACCTCCCTTGACCTACTGGCCTCACTACTCTTGATGCAGCCCAGGATGCCATTGGCCCTCTTGACTGCCTGGGCACACTGCTGACTCATGTTGAGCTTGTTGTCAACTAATACCCCCAAATCTCTTTCCACCTCACCGTTCTCTAAGCACTCGATCTCCGGCCTATAGTTCTGCTTGGGGTTGTTATAGCCAAAGTGCAGAACCCGACATTTAGACTTGTTGAAACTCATCCTATTAGAGTCTGCCCATCTCTCCAGTCTGTCCAGGTCCGTCTGCAGGGCCCTCCTACCCTCCAACAGATCAACACAGGCTCCAAGCTTGGTGTCGTCTGCAAATTTGTTCATGGTGGACTCAATCCTATCATCAATATCATCAATGAAGATGTTGAACAGGACTGAACCCAAGACCAACCCTTGGGGGTCACCACTAGTAACTGGTCACCAACTGGGTGTGACACCATTAACTACCACTCTCTGGGTGCAACCATCCAACCGGTTCCTGACCCAGCACAGAATATTCCTATCTAAGCCCCTTGCTGCCATCGTCCCCAGGAGAATACCATGGGAGACTGTGTCAAAAGCTTTACTGAAATCCAGGTATGCTAGATCCACAGCCTTCCTCTCATTCACCAGGTGAGTTACTTGATCATAAAAGGAGATCAGGTTGGTCAAGCAAGACCTATTCCTCCTAAATCCATGCTGACTGGGCTTGATCTCTTGGCCATCCTGCAGGTGTTGCATGATAGCACCCAGTATTATCTGTTTCATAACTTTGCCCGGAACTGAGGTGAGGCTGACAGGTCTGTAGTTTCCTAGATCATCCTTCTGACCCTTTTTGTGTATGGGGGTCACATTCGCCAACTTCCTATCATCCGGGACCTCACCTGTGTTCCAAGACTTCTGATAAATGATGGATAGCGGTATAGGAAGCTCATCTGCCAGCACTCTCATCACTCTGGGGTGAATCCCATCTGCTCCCATGGTCCTATGGGGATCCAAATTGATTAGCAGGTCTCTAACTACTACCTCCTGAATAACAGGGGACCTACACTGTACCCTGTCCCCATCTGCCAGTTTAGATAACAAATCATCCTGAGGACAATCAACCCTGCTGTTGAAGACAGAGGCATTAAGTACCTCTGCTTTATCCTCATCTCTAGTTACTAAATTTCCCTCCATATCCAGTAAGCAGTGGAGGCCACTACTAACCTTCTTTTTTCTATTGCTATATTTATAAAAGCTCTTCTTATTGTCCTTAACAGAAGCGGCCAGTCTGAGCTCAAGGTCGTCTTTTGCCTCTCTAATTTTCAAGCACATAAGCAAGCACATACCTGCGAGCAAAGCAGTCTTTATTTCTGTCCTTCTTTTCTTATCTATAATTCAACCATTTTCTATTGGAAACTGAGTTGCCTTTCCAAGTCAAGCACTTATCAGGCTCAAGGGAAGCAATTAAATGTAAAGCAGACCACCTAGTATGACAGTAATTAGATTCCAGGTCTGTTGTTACCAGGACACAGAGTTGCACTGTGAAATTAGCTCAGACCTTTAATTAAACATGTAGTAACAACTTACTTTTACTTCTTAATTATTATCTTATCAGGAATGCAACTGAAGGGAGGGATGAATGCCTCACTGTACTAATGAAAACTAATGTTATTTCCCTCTCTATCGCCAATAAAGATTAGACCCACCCCAACTGCTATGAATGGTTATTGTCAGAAGTATCTCTCTGGCTTTTTGGCATCTACAGAGAATTTATTATAAGGCTCAAATTGATGAGCAGTTATTTCACACTGTCAGTTTAGGCTCCTCATAGGAAAGCAAAGGAATCATAGTCTGTACCTACACTAATATTAGCATAGGGTTTGGGGCACTTCGGTGACTGTTCTCAGTGTGCCTGTTCACTCTTCATAGATCACATCTGCAGAGTGTATTTGGTACATAGAAACGGGATTCATTCAGAGGAAATTGAACCAGAAGGTCAGATCCAGACCTATACCAGGTGCACTTCAAATCTGATATGGACATAGTGAATCAAAGCAGCACCAAACGCTTGGGATAATGAGAGTATACTGGGCTAATTTTAGTCTGACCTACACCTCCTAAACTTTACACTATATCAACAGCAGCTCTCTCAATCCACTGAACTGGCCCAGCTGCAGCAAATTTCTGAGTGTAGACAGTCATGAGAGGCAATGGATCACTGGGATTTTACAGTACATTAAGTACAGGGAGGGAATGTTAACAAAACCAAGAAAGTTATCTTCGTTTTCACCTATCTGTGCATGGCACTTAGAAGTACGTGAGCAACTACCTAAACAAGGTCTCCGTACACATATCTCTTTGCAATGCATAGTTAGAACCAATATACAATATATAAAGTTAGGGGACATGAGGGATATCAGTATTATGACAGGATTTGTTGTGCATTGGCACTTCATTCACAGCTCTGAGCTTGGATACTGCCCACCAGGCGTTTCCTGTATAATGTAAAAAATCTGTAAAACCTTGCAAGTAGTATTACTACTAGCATTCAGTATTAATGTCCAGGCTTTTATCCCAAAATATCAAAATAAGACAACATAAACTGAACTCAGTGGTCCCTACTGACGGAAGAATACTGGTGAAACCAAAAGTAAATCTGCCAGTGTATTCACTGGGACATTTAATACCCAGTATTATCTGGAATAACACTCCAAGAAAGGTAGTTATTCTGGGAGAATACTCTACCACCATATTCATCAAAACTCAAGGGATTGGGGACTTGTAGAGGCAGAAATTTATTCTTCATTTACAGTCAACTTTCGCAGTTAGACATCATAATTCAAGATTTTCTGTATACTGAAAGAAAAATTTCTATATATTAAATTAAAAATTCTACTATGTATCACTGTTAATTGATGCTTTATATCAAATGTTGTCATTTACTAGTTATGAGCTTGGAAGAAATGATAAATAAACAACAGGAAAATGAGAATTTTTTTTTTTTTAGATTTTGATTCTACAGTGAATCCTCTCTGTATCGCGACTTCTCCTTCACGACCTCGCCCATTTGCGAAGCAATTTTTTCGCAAATATGATTCAGCCGTCCGTGACCCCAGCTGCCTGACGCATGCGCACTTTGACTCTCCTCNGCAATGGGCGTGGCCTGCATGCATATTAACGACCTGCCGTTCTTTGCGAGAATAATGTTTCGCGGGGGGTGTCGCCTGTCCTGTTCCTCGTGATGGAGGAGGTATAACTGTATATAGGAAAAATTAATTGGAATGCTCTCTATTTAAATTATTACTGTATAAACCTATTAATAAAGCTCATCTTTATTTAATTGACAACAAAACAACTAATAAAATTCTTTCAGATTTTTTGATAAATCAGTTTTCAGAAAAGTTGCGTATAGTAGAAAAATAATCACAAAATAAAATTCCTTTTAACTCTACAGATAAAGACCTACATTAAATTTTTAATGACTGTCACCATCATATTAGAATCATGTGTTTACAAGAAGTTACTAAAAAATCCAAAACCACATTGATGATTTTGATAAAGTTTAATAAATATGGAATACTCTCAAGTTTCCCTGATAAATTTTTTTGTACACACCTTTTAGGCATCTGTATCTTCCTTTGCCTTCTTGGTCATATATTTTTCATGCATTCTTCCAGACAACTAAAATCTGCCTTATCTATACTTCAAAATACAAAATTAGGCCTTTCTGACCTTATAATTCTGTGATTCTGTGATAATAAATCTTACTGGAATACTTGCAGAGTTTTGTAATATGCCTAAACAATCAAGCATACTGTCTCTGTGAGACCAATCCTAGAGTCAAGAGACCACCTACACTGTTGTGTACCCACTACGGTAAAACTTGCATTGACACAAGGCCCGTGAAACAATGGCTTCTGACCAGCTTCTCTCTGCTGAAGAAATGCCATGAGCAGCATAGTCCTCCACGATAGAAATTTATCACTTTAAGAGTCTGACAGTCTTCTCTTGTGGTCAAAACCAATGAAGAAGTGAAAAAAATCAGACATTTGCAGCAAAAGGTTTTATATATACATGTGTTTATACATAGGTTTTTCCTTTTCCCACCATAAGATGCCAACTTAGTGAGAGGAAGAAGCAACACACTGAGGGATTGACATCAGCCAACTACATCTCTCTGTTCTTGGGCTGCCTAGCCCAAGTAGAAATTAGAGTAGCTAAGGTTATAAAATTCCTATAGTAGGTCTGAACAATATTTTTTTTCAGCCAAAGAGGGGGTTACAATGCCTGAATGCTATTACAGCAATGACTGTTTTCATAAATTAATGCTAATTTATTTGACGCATCAACTCAAAAGTAGGTAGAAGCAAAATCAAAAAAAAAATGGGGGCTTTAGTCTTTATTTTCTACTGCATTTTTAAATTCAGAGTAATACTGCATCCACAATTTTGACTGCATTTTAGAATTATAAAAAATTTTAAAGTCATGAAAGTAAAATGACTTTAACAGTCTCAAATGACTGTGCAATCTTCAAGTTGTCAGGTAACGTAAGATTAATTAAGCTAAAACTTCAGCTCTTTTATTTCTTTGATGGGAACTATATCCTAATTTTGAAATTAAACAATTTTGTTACTACAGGGACAGTGTAATTTTGAGTCTGCTGGACAATGGCATAGAATAGCACTTTCTTGGTAACTTCAAGTTACCAAGCTACAGTCATCTGTTTAGAAGTAATGAATTTTCACCTCCCTGCCGCTCTTCCTTTCATGACAAGGCAGTTCCTCACATAAACACTTAAGTTATCATCTAATCTCTGCAAGCTTATTTAAGAATCTGGTTCATATCTTAGTCACACTCATGCAAAGTACACAATATTTCTTCATTTTCATAAGGCTACCATAGATTTACACAGATGCAGGGAGAAGATGAATTAGGCCCACAATTTTCTGCAGAGAAGTACCTGCCAGGGTCTCAGCACTAACATTACCGTCCATCACAACAGTACTCAGCACTGACACAGCAGGGAAGACAATATCTCAGCTCTTCACCAGTACATTCCAGCTGGAAGTCCAGGCTGATGTATGATGCATTTTAGACACATAAAATGGATCTCAGTGCATCACAAAAAGGGGAAGGGTTTTTAATGTTTTTTGGGGGTGGGTTTTTTTACATATTCTATTGTTCATATGTTTTATATGAGGTTGCTCGCTCAATGGCCTAACACAGCTGCTCTCCTACTATCTGAAAATATGTCAAGCTGTCAGGAAGGCAGCTTCCAAATAGCCCTTAGAGCATCAATTTCAAAGCACATTATAAACACTACTAATCCCCTCCAAATCCCTCTTAGGTGTACAAGTTATTATCATTATTATTGTTATTATTATTATTACTTTCTTTTTTTACAGTTGTTGAAATTGAAATAAAGAAATATGATCAGCCTTCATCAACATTACAATGCAGAGGGTAGGTACTCATGTGGCATAAAACTTGTTAATGCCCTTGAAATCAAACAAGAATAAAGCTATTATATTTTGTGAGAGACTACACTTACAAAATGAGAGCTCCTTAATTGTCATAGTGGGTAATTTTATTAGGAGATGAAGAGCTTACAGAGAGTAAATGAATTGCAAAGCCTAAGATCTTACCTATCTAACATATATTAAATAACATTTCAAAATAATTCATATTTAAATTCATTTCAGAAGAGACTGCTGTGATTGCCTCAGAGATGTTACACAGGGCTGGCTGCAGCTGTGACTTATGCTGTGCTATACACTCCTCTTCACAATGGAAAGTTGCATGACTGAAGCTCTAAATGCACCAAAGGGTTTCAGGGAAGCAGTCTCATGATGAGTATAAATGGAAATTAATCATTGAAGAAAGCCAAAGGAAATCACCTGTTGGACCCTGTTTTCTGATAATTGACTACATGTAAATCTTGTTTGTTTCTCCTATAGACATTTGTGCCCATCTAGTTGACAAAGGTGGGTACTAGTACTCTCCCTGCAATAAGAAGCAGCAGTGCAAGGGCCAGGGTAGAACCGAGTCTATCAGGTTTGTGGTTTTATTCCCTTCCTACAAGGCACAATGTGGGTAACATAGAAGTAAACAGTGAGAATCGAGGGACACGGAGCTGGATGGAATCAGGAAAGTAGTGTTGGCCAAGGTGGATTAATTGCTCTATATTTCCAGGCTTCTGCAACTGAATACAAGGACAGTGAATTGTCCTAGGTCCACCATGGGTTGTGAGCCACTCTCGTCTGTAAGAGTATTTGAACAACAGAACTTAACTTCCCTTCTTCCTGTATATCCATACACTAGGGAATTCGGCTTTTTCCAAAAATCCAGGTCATGGTTTGTGAGTGTCACTTTATTTCACGCAGATGTTCAGTCATTCTGAATGCTCACAATAACCCTACTGTAATATGTAGTAATATTTTAATGTATTAACATCTATAAATAACAAGTGACACAAGAGAGACCCAATGTAAATAAATTTCTAAGCCTGTCACTGTATATAACTCAGCTGATTTGCCTTACACAGCTAAGTGACACAGTTTTGCAACCATCAAGAGTTACTTAGTGATGATGAAAAAAAGGATGTATAAGGAGATAAATTACTCCCTACCCTTATCTGGTCTGTACCAATGGGCCACTTCTGGATGAAAAGTGAAACCTGCATCTTGTCCTCTTAGCAGCTTTGCAAGGACAACCCACAGATCCTGGCTGCACTAATGTCCCAGAACTGAGGCAAAGCCAATGCACTCCTTTTGATTAAGACATTGACCAGTCTTTCTATCAGAACAATTTTGAGTGCTACTCTACAAGGCAAAGTGTAAAACTACATGATCTAAAATCCAAAGCCTCTCTAATCCACCACCAACTGCCTGTTCTGTCCAGTGCCTTGGCTGATTTTTTTTTAAATAGGAAAGTTTTATTTACTCAAGTATTGTTTTCAAAACAAGAATCAGCTGAATTGTCTTGGATAAGACTTCATTAGAAAATTGGCAGAGGCAGCAGTACCATGAGAATAAATTTATAGATAGCTTCATCCTATCTCTTTGAGTCATAAATTGACTGCAAGCAGAAAATCACAGTTCTCGCACACTACAGTGCCCAATGATTCTCTAAAGAGCACCCATCCCCAAATGCAGCCTGACAAGTGTCAAATACATTATTAACTGGAAGTAAAAGCTAAAATAATTCCTCCCTAAACTCTCCTTGGGAAATTAAGCTTTATACTATTGTTAATACAAACAAGTACTTTATAGACATAGTTCAATACTGTACCAATGCACTACCTATCAGAATGGATATTTAGGCATTTTTCCTCCTGTAGGATCTGTGACAAATTTATCTAAGGTTTTCAGAGTAATTAAAAAACAATAATTAATTAAATCTTCATAAGGTAAAGAAGTAGTGACAGCTCTTTCCGCATAAGGTATATCAGAGAGACTCCCACACAGTGGTGTACACGGAACAACAGAACTGGAAACTGAATCCCTGGGACATCCCTGTGTCAGTGCCCTACATCAAGCATCAGATACCACAGCCCTGCACTTAATACTTAACAAATTCTCATTATAATGAAGACACTGAAGATTTTTTTAGTGATTGTTGACAGATACATTACGTCTATGCGTTTTTCGTTTTGTCTTAATATGTTGAGGAGGTTTTTTTTCCCTTTTCTGAGCTGTTCTTCCTTGTTACTAAACAGCTAAAGTAGAGCGTTACCATGGGCTGCTTAGATTAGTCTCAAATGTCTTTTCAGTGAATTAAAATGTTTTCAATTACCTCCTAATACACCTCCAGGGAGTCTAGGAGAATGGAAGGATTAGTAGAATAATGAGTTTAAATTATTTAAGGGTTTGCGGGTTTTTTCCCTTTTATGATGTGACTTTGTTGGATTTGATCCTAGACTACAGACATTTGACAGTACAAGAATGGTTATATCTAATGAGTAATCTTGATCTCAAATCAAAGAGTTGCAAGAAAAGGATATAAAAATGCAAATTTTCCTTCCATTTCCAAGAAGATACAGTAAAAAGGGGCCAGAGGTCTGTTTTATTTTGCACTGATTGAAACAAGGCATTTTCTCTAGCAGTTGTTGGAAACAATGAGAGTCATGAATGGTAGATGAATGTACCAGCCAGGAACGTCCATGAGGAAAAGAGGGCAAGTGATCCATTTTTACCTTCTTACATCATGATGTAATAAAACTTCAAAAATCAGCCAGCTGAATTAAATTTCAGGAGAGGTGAACTGCAGTAGCTGAGATTTATCTAGCTCCCTCTGATAGCCACTGACATGGTTATCACTACCCAAATACCTGAGCCCAGAGTTATTCCATGTATTTTAGCCTCTGTGCCATGATGAAGTAAAGAAATTTAATTTTGGTTGCATTAAGGAATTAGAGATACTAAAATCACACTCTAAAGTTCCCACTGAATGTTTAAAGAAAACCAGGAATTCAATCAATATCTCCCAAGCTCTACCACATTACTAATGAACCAACATTCCCCACAAAGCAATAATGCCAAATAAATAAAAATGATACCACCAAAATGAAAACCAGATCATGATTCTAGAGGAAAGAAAATACATGCTCTACAGATGTTTATCATGGCAGTCTTTTCAATTTCAGTCTTAATCATTTCTAGTCTGGTATGTTACACTGGTGATTCTGCTTATGATATAGGTTGCTTTCAAGTTTTTCATTCTTCTTACAGTTTTCTGCTCTACCTGGCTACTGTTTGAAGCAAATTCATCTGCCAAGTTAATTTCTTCTGAACCTGAAAAATTATGTTACTTATGACTCTCATCAGAAGCCTGTCAATATCGTCACCATAATTAATGCAATTTCATTCATCCTGAAGCTGTACCTTGGTTTCTGTCTTATATGGATAGAACTAAACATGGATTTGTTGATGACAATCTTCATACCAGAACTTTAGTTACTGATTCAAAATGAGGATCTAGACATTTTGTTTAACTCCTACATTGTTGAACAGATTCCTAATTAATGTGGATAACTAAGTGTAGCAGAATTTCAGCAACAGAAAATATGACCAGACCTTACTACTCTTAGACCCTATGTATTGTCAACATCACAACTGTATCAGAATATACAGATGTCCTGTATTTTAATGTGTTATCCATGAAAAACACTGAGGATCATAAAAAATCAGTGAAAAAACAGAACGTGTGTGAAAGAGGTTTCAAATAAAAATCTCAGTCAGCTTATATTATGAAAGAATATCACAGTAACACAGAACTGATAAGGTTGGAAAAGACCTTGAAGATCATCTACTCCAACCTATAATCCAACTATACCTAATATCTAACACCTAGATCATATCATTCAGCACCTCGTCCAGCCTACCCTTGAACACCTCCAAAGACAGCGACTCAACCACCTCTGAATAGGATACAATACTCAAGGTGTGGTCTAACCAGTGCTGAGTCCAGGGGAAGGATAACCTCCCACTGACCTACTGGCCACACTATTCTTGATGCAGACCAGGATGCCATTGGCCCTCTTGGCTACCTGGGCACACAGCTGGCTCATGATGAGTTAGCTGTTAACTAATACCCCCAAGTCCCTTTTCACCTGCTCACTCTCTAAGCACTCCATTCCCAGCCTATAGTTCTGCTTGGGGTTGTGTCCTGGGTCAATTAAGATGAAGTATGAATTAAATTTAGAAATACTTGAATAATATATATGGAGAGAGAAATAAGAACTTTACTGGGAGAAAAAAAATAACATAACAAATGTATATATATATATATGACAACTGTAAACAAGTGGCAAGATAAACAAGCACAAGGGGGGGTGTGCCTAGCTCAAGGGAAAACCAGGGCACCTCCAGGACTCCAGAGGCAGGGGAATAAGGTTCAGGGTAGGCAAACCAGTGGTGTAACAGCCTGTGATCCATTCCTGAAATGTCCAAGGGGCTGCAGGGAG
>WEKX01013551.1:121224-149206 GCA_013390025.1 Pitta sordida | reverse complement strand
AGGCGGGACCTGGTGGCCGGCTCCTCGATGGAGCTGATCCAAGCCTCTGGCAATGGCCGCCTGGTGTACTGCAGACGGGGGTCCCGAGGGGATGCTCGGTGGGGTCCCTGGGCACCTTTCGAATACATACTGCTCCAACTGGGGCCACTTCTTTGCAAGTTTACAGCGTAGCCCACTGAGAGAGCTTGGCCTACACAGGCATTTCCACAGACCACCATTCCTGTTATCAACCTCTTCATCTAATCTATGTCAATTAGAAGCTGGATGTTACTTTACTGTGTTGAAGACTAATTCCTTTTTTTTCCCCCCCCATTGAAAATCACCTTCCAGGCTGCCAGCCCAAGCCTGGTGGTTCTGGGTTGCAAGCTGGCAATACTAGGGCACTGGGGACTCACTCAGACATTTGTGAATATTTCAAGAGTCATGGCTACAACAGCTGTTACCATCACTGCTCTTATTGTCAAGGTATTTACAGTGACCACCATTTCTGCAAAGGAGAAAAATCAGATAGGGAAACCCAGATCACACGTTCTTTGTACTCCTCCTCCTGTAACTGATCAGCCTCTTGAGGTTAATGGGAGATGCTGGGCCATGCTCATTATCACATAATATTTACCGGCATATTTTAACATGGTTCTCTGATATATAACATGATGCTGACAAATGTGTCCTGCAAGAGCTCTTCAGACGCTCAGTGGTACAGACTTTCTGGTTTCACTCCTTTACCTGACTAGGTCCTTCTGCTCACTGAACATGCTGTTCTGGTGTTTGGGACACCACCTTTGTGTGCTAAAGACCTCCACGTAGTTACATTGTCAAATTCCCAAGTTTGAAAATAAAACCATAAATGCATGAGGTTTAAGACGCTTTGCTCATGTATTTCAGCACTTCCCAAGGATCAAGTAATTTAATTCTATTATTTAAGTATTGTAGTTTCTTCTCTTCCCCACCTTCACCTCTCACCAAGATATAGCAAAGCAGTCACATATCGTCAATTTACAGTGTCATCATTTAAAAATTTTTGAAGACAGTGCCGTCACTATTTCAAAGGTTTATTTTATCTCAGCTATGTCTCTGCTTAAAAGATAATTGAACTCAGTCCTCAAAAAAGATGACTTTTGTTGCATTGATAGTCACATAACCAGAAAGGAATAAAATCCCAATTTATCTAAATTGCTAATCTCATGAGGATCTTGTTCTGTACTAGATGAGTACTGGCTTTCCACCCCAATGATCTAAGTCTGCTGAACTATATAAAAAATCCACTTTAGTACAGTGGTAAGTGTCCCCACCTGGCGTGTGGGAGACCCGGGTTTGATTCCCGCCAGGGAGACAGTGTTAAGAGTTGGACTCGATGATCCTTGTGGGTCCCTTCCAACTCAGAATATTCTATTCTATTCTATTCTAAGTGCAAAGGTAAACACATTCACTTATTGCTGTAGAAGTCATCAGTGGCCTGTCGTGGTTTGACCCTGGCTGGATGCCAGAGACCCACCCCAACTTCTCCTGAAGGAGAAAACTAAAAAAAACCAACTGGAAAATAAAACTGGAAAATAAAATAAAACTGGTCACAGGCAAAAGAAGCAAGGCAAAACTATAAATAAAGAACATAAAGGGTTTATTTTCTAACTAACAAGCTCAGAACTGCAAGGGAAGCATCATTTAGAAGGCAACCTTTCTCCCCCCACCCCTCCTTCTCTTACAATAGATGTAATATTCCCTTTTCCACCAGGAGAAAAAGGGGGAACATAGGGTAGGGGTAAACCAGGCAGGTTGGTATTTCTGAACAGATCCAGGGTAGGAACCATCTCTCTGCCCTTCCATAAAGTTCTCTCTCTCTCACAAGAGGGAAAGGTCTTTCATGACCCCTCCCAAGTGAGATCTCGACCTGAGGACGACAGTTCTTCTGAAAAATTCTCTGTTGTCCAGAAGTCACAGCCAGGATTGCAGCTTTTAAGTACTGGTTTTTATCTGCTTCATAATAAGCCCACCCAAAAGTACACAGATAGATCCACCACAAGGCACAAAAAGTCTGTCCAAGGATCTCTGCCGAGCTCTCAGCTAGCTCTAGCCTTCTGTTTCGGGGCTTCAAAACCATCAGCAGTTTGTCCAGCGTTACCTCTCCATCTTCAGTCTTAATGCTTAGACGGATTTTGCGGTCCTGGTTCTCTCTCTTTGGTCCATAGGTTTTCACCATGGTCAGTCCAATTCACAAGCAGCAGCGGGATGCCTGGAAGAACATCTCTACCCCTTCTCTCGTGGGCCTGGGGCCTTCAAAATCTCTCAGCCTCCCGACGCAGGTTCTGAGCTGGCACGCTACATCTTACTACTGAACTTTTTTTTCTTCTCTCCCAAGTATGTTATTCTGCAGAGACGCTTTTATCTCTACTCTGTAACCTTGAAGGCCCTGGCAGTACGGAGAGAGCCTAGGCAAGAACTGAGCTGTTAACCCCCTCGCTACCAGAGCAGCAGAAAACCCCCTAAACCATAACATGGCCTCAGTGCTCAATTCAGAAATCTCACTCAGTAAGAGGCAGGCATTATTTTGGACATATTTTTGATTTCCGTAGATCACAAGTGAAGAACTTTTATGATGACACTGACCGCAATCAACAATTTGAAAATTCCCCTTAAGAACAGGGCAGGAGTCACACCTTACCCCAATGTCTTCCAAATCTGATTTGTAGTTTTCATCTAAGCCCTCTGCTACCAGCACACTGAGGAACATGCAGAGCTTCCTAAGCCATCTGGCATCTCAGTGAATGTTTTTTTTGTAAACATTACTGGCCATAGCTCAAAGGAGCTTTTCTATGCTTTTGATCTCCACTACAAAAGCAAAGAACTGAGCAGTATGTGGCCAGGAAAAGCTGCATCCAGTGAGAGGCTATGAAAACTTCTGCCTGTAGAGTCAGTAAAAAAGAAAGGTAAGCTTTTCACCAACAACTATTTGTACAAGAATTCTGCTTTATCTATTCAAAAATTGTAATCTGTGCCTAGCCATACATTCTTAAAACCCCAAGAGTTCCATGAGGGCATGTTTCAGAAGCATAGATACAGAAGGCTGGTTAGTGCACCTCACCAAGCTTACATGTCACTGCATGCAGAAACTAACAGTATACACACATGCTATGAGTGAACAGGAATAAATTACTCCTTAGGCATAATGCCTAGAAAAATGAAAGAGTTTTCCATGAAAACTTCTAGAAAAACTCATATAAGTATTGTTAGTGAAGTGCAGAATTATAAGTAGGCACTTCCTTTCATGCCTTGGGATGACTTCAGATCTTAATTTCTTCCCCAAATGCATTTCTTTGCCAGTTTCTGACAAAGCTGTTCAAAGACCCAACGATTACACTGCAAAAACAGTTTTATGCCTTCATCTATAAAAGATGGACTGCATTTAGCTGGCCTTTCATTTTCCAGTCTCATTTTCCATTACAGTAAAATCATGGCAGCATGCACCGCCAGCAGAGTTCCTGCTAGCATCCATCCTGGTCTACACCACAATAAGCTGGGTTAAAGAATGTTTCTATACAGATGTTCTATGTGGTCTTAAATATATCAATAACTAGCATATCAGTTTCACAGGTGAACTGCTCCAAAGTTGTCACCCATACTGCTGGGAAGCTATATCTTTCTAAGGCTGAAGTTTATCACTTCTTCCAGTCACTGCACACTCTTACACACTTGCCCACACAGCTGAGGAGACTGAACTGCAGAATAGCAATTCCAAGCATAAGTACCTCTTTAATCTCATATTGTCACCAGACTCCTGAAGCCTGATATGGAAAAGACTTTCTACAATATGGATTGTTTCTGTGGTCTCCCCCACTCTCTCTACATCCTCCCCAGACTGCAAGAATCAGAATTGAATACGAATTCCAGCAGAAGTTCACCAGTCCTGGGTACAGTAATAAACAGAATTCCTCCTTTCTACTTGGCAATCCTGCTGAAACATCTCAAAATCCCATCAATTGCTAGAGCTGATTAGAAAGACAGCTTCTGCTGAAGAAGTTTCAACTACTTCCCCACGCCAGGATAATCTCTGGATGTTTTTTAAGGCTGTTTTTTGTTGTATGCGTGAACTTTCATTCTTTCTTCTGATTCACACTGCTCTTATTTGACTATAGTAGAACTGTACAGAATGCTGGCTAATCTTTAAAAAGGAGCTAAAAACCAGACAAGAAGTGAAATGGAATAACATGTCCATAAAAGCTAAGTGCAAGAATGCTGTAAGTCAAAAAGCGGAAAGCCTTCTGTCCTGTCCATCTTGGAACTTGCCTGGGAAACATTCATATTTGTTATGGGGAGAGTCCTATTGTTTTATTTTAAACTTTTCTCATTTTTACAGGAACAGACAATAGAGTTCTTTTCTTATCTCTCCTTCCCTCACCTGTAAGGCATGTGGCCAGGGGAAGAGCTTTCTCCTTTCTACCTGACAAACAATGGAGGATCCTTTATCTTATCTTCCATTCCTGGCAAGGCACGTGACTAGGGGAGGGGCCTGAGGGCTGGGGCAGGCTGAGTGACAGCCAATGGCATGTAAAGACACACCCACAAGGCACATGACATGGGAGGGGCCTGAGGTCCTATAAATACAACTGCCAAGCCCCACAGAGGGAGGGTTGTGGACAGAAGAAGCCTTGTTTTCTCCTCTGAGCTCTACCGGCGCCATTTTGCCCAGGACAACATGGACCTTTGACTCCTCATCTCAGCACAGCTTTTCCCCTGACGACTGCTGGAGATCCCTGCAGCCCCTTGGACATTTCAGGAAAGGATCACTGGCTGTTACTCCACTGGATTGCCTACCCTGAACCCTATTCCCTTGCTCCTGGAATCCAGGAGGTGCCCCCGTCTCCCTCAAACTTGGTTCCCCCTTCGTGTTAGTTTTTTCCCCAGCTGTCTACAGTTGTCATTGTTTCACTGTTGTTCAAACATATACATTTGTTATATTATTTTTTTTCTTTCTCCCAGTAAAGTTCTTATTCCCTTCTATATATTATTCAAGTATTTCTAAATTCAATTCATACTCTATCTTAATTGACACCAGGACAACATTGATAGAACAGATCTGGCACCATTCCACAGAACTGAATTCACAAAAGAAAATCAATCTCCGAAAAAGTTACTAGCTGCTGCTAGTATTTAGGAGGAAAGGGCCCCTTCGTTTCAGCCTCCATAATTCTTGTATACACTAATACTTCAAATAATTTGGACATTTTGGAGAATATGGATACTCATTTTATTGTTTTTAGTCACAAGCATTTATATTTGTCTTCAGTACAACTTTAATTTTAGGGCAATATTGTATTTTGGAACTGAAAACATAGTCAATAGGCATGTAACACATTGAGCCACTCTGTCCACCTATGGTAGATCACATATTCATTTGTAAAGCCCAAAGGCCAAACTTTAAAAACTATGTTCCATTATATTTTGTTTGCAGTGTTCATTGCANCTCAACATCCCTCTTAAACTGAGGAACTGAACACAGTGATGTTCCTTATCAGTGACCTGTCTCCTCCCAGATTTATTCAGAGGCCAGAAGCAGGTTCCCCAGAATCATCACTGACTAACTGGATTATCCTATCAGAAAGCCTGCCAGAACAAAAGTCTGGACAGAGAGCAAAAGTCTTTGTTTACATACACATTCCTTCTTTGCTAACAAGGAGATAAACTAACATAAGTATCAAAATAGCTTGCTACAAACACATCTATGCACAAATTATATACAGACATATCATACACAGGGCCTTAGGTCTATAACCACAGGGAACCTGCTCGTGGAAACTGTTACCAAGAGATGGTCAGAAAATCAGGTTTATGCATCAGTTTATGGCCGCAACTTCTCCAAGCATTTTCTGCCCAAATGTGTTAAAACTCAAAAAAAAGTTGTCTATTGACTGTGGTTACTTGGAGTTTCTGACTCAGTGTTTAGCCATGGAGTGAAATACAGTTTTCACTGTTGGCCCATTAGTTTGGCCTAAGTCAAGAAACCAACTAGCTCTAGGAGAAATGCTTCTCCTTTAGGTCATCGCTTTGTACGCGGTATAGGTCAGTCGTAGCCGAGTGTCCATCTAAGAGTTGTTTATAGCCTGATGCAAAATGAATTTGCCAATTTACCAGTTTCACTACATACTGCAGGATCCACATCATCAGTGACCTCCAAAACAACTTTAGAAATTGAGCAAAGGACTAAAAGGGAGCCCAAGCTCCCATGCTGATTGATTGGATGTGGAGTCTCCAGAGCAAGCTGAAACACATACAATGATAAGCCAGTAGAGTAGCTTGTATCACCACTGTTTGTGTTTGACAGTCCAAGGACAAGAGGAAGGAGACTATGGTTTGCAGAGTGTTCAGCTTAGTGCCTTACAATAACACTAAAATCTATTTAAAAGTACAGTCTGTTTTTAGTAAATATTTTCCTAACTACAGATGCAAGTAGAAGGCATAGTTGTTTCTGTCAATACCCTGAAGGAACCAAAATTCTTTTCATCGAGCCTATATTAGGTGCTAGGAAAATGATCATGAGGTGGGATTTAAAACACTCTCTTTAAACACACCTTGGTTACATCTGGTTACTTACAGTAAGTTCATCAATGACGTTACACCCTGTTACTTTTTCAAGGAATGTCAACATTTGAGGGCTATAACTTACTGGCAGTTTAATGTTATCCTGGGATTAATATGAGAGAAGTGGGCTGTGAGTTACGAGGGGATGTGTACTGCAAGAGATTTGGCAGACCAGGGCTTTCATTAGGCCAGAATTTGGGATGTCCTAGGTCTGTATGTATGCTATTAATCACTAGCTAGGGCTTACCAACAAAAGGAGTTTTTCCATTAAAAAAATCATTGCTCATTTCAAGAGGAACAGGACTATTCTACCTGCAGCATTCCGATTTGGGGGGGGGGAATCCAGAGTTGCTTCAGGTTCTGTTCAAAGCATTCTAAAACCAGACAGAGGGCTCCAGAAGAGAAAATATTTTTCTACTCCTGCCTTTAAGCAGTATTATTCCATTTCATATTTTTGTTGCCAGAAAAGATAATCTTCAAACCATCAGCCTATTTAACAGCAACAAAATAAGTAGATTTGTAATTAGGGAATTAACTATTAGGAGAATAAGATCCCTCTGTTTTCAAAGAGTCCCCAGTTAATAGATCCAGTAGATATTAAAGATTCATCAAAATGTGTAACCCTGTGTATAAATTAAACAAGACATATAACAAATGTAGCATAACAAAGAAAAGTATATAAAAATTTGCAGTAATAAAGAAAAGTAGAGAACAGATAACAATGTGGCATCCTAGGCTCCAAGGGTATTTCCAGCTGGAAGAGAGGTCAGGAGGTCTCTTGTCCTACCTCCTGCCAAAAGATGGACACTCAGATTTCCAAAACAATTGATGATACAGACATGACAACTGCTCTGGGCAATCTATAGTGTTTCACAGTGTAGACGGAAAGAAAGAAACAGAAGTCAGAAAAACGCAGAAGGAAAACATAAAAGAACCTCAAAGTGATACTAAAGACTACCACAGAAAGAAAATGAAAAGCTAAGTGAAGAAAGTACAGTTCTTTCAAAAGAATAGGAAAAGAAAAAAGTATAGGAAAAGAGTTTTTCGTACTCCAGTTTATCCAGAAGCCTAGGCCTTGATTTGTGAAATAAAACAACAACCCAAAACTGAAACAAATCAGAAAAACTTTATGACCTTTAAGCCGTTTCAGCATTGACTGCAGAACCTTAAGTACCCCAAATCATCAGCTGCTTTCAAACAGGTAGGCTGCAGTGATCCTGCTGAGCATTGTTTGACACATTTCTGCTAAAATTTTGAGGATAAACAATGAATGACACTGATTTGTATGTTGAACTTTGTGATTCCTTCAGACAAGAAGCTGATTATGAGCCCTCCAACTGAACACATGGACCATATGGCAAGCCTGTGACTGCCTCATTAATTGAGTCAATATGAAATTGTGTCCCTGGAGATGAAGACTGTAAAGGCAGCAGAAGCAGCCAATGAGACAAGTAAGAGGCCTTCTTCTGAGGTTAATTATGAGAGAGTACATCATATAATCTTTTCATCGTCATTGTGCTCACTGCACAACAGGCAGCACACAGAGGTAACATGAAGATCTATGCCTGGCCTCTTCTTAAGACAGTAATACCAAAGGTAGCAAGATCATTCTAGCATTCAAAGTAATCAGGTGATGACAGGAAGCCACATCTGAGCGTCTAAACTAAGAAACCTCCACAGAGCTTCAAGTGCCCATGATGCAGTCTTTTCCAGTTGAGTGTAAAATAGCACATGTCACCTCACCCAACACTCTGGACCACAATGTTTGAAGGTAGCAAAGGAGGAAACCGCACTGCAAAGAAGAAGCAACAAATGCAGCTTTAAAAAGTTCACAGGTTTAAACCAACTTTATCATAACCAGAAACAGCTATTAAATTTTGAAGCAATAACACATTGTTAGCAATTAAATGGCTGAAACTGGTCAGCAATCTCAAACGTTTTTGATGGCACCATTGAGGGTATTGTTGACCACTATCAAACAGTAGCAAGGAACTGTTCAGAGTGATTCAAGTATGTCATGCCACCACCACAGGTACCTGTGCAAAATATAAGACAAACACCATGTAATTTCCTATGAAACTAAGAAGCAGGGCAGACTGGTAAACAGTTTTATTTTTGTTTTATTCTTTCTTGGTTTAGCTAAAGTAAAACCTTGCAAAACAACATTTTTTGGTTGGAAGGGTGCAGGAATGGTGAGAGAGAAAAAAACCACCAAAGATGTTATTTTGTGTAGCATGTCTCTAGTTTTGATCAAGAACCTCTGCCTTGTCTCCATTCTTCTGTTCAGGACTTTTATTTTACCAGCAAAAATATATCCCCACAGAGCATATTACTTCTGATAAAACACATTTTTTTTTCATTGAAGCCATGGTTGTCACAAAAAATTTTCAGCACAATCAAAATAAGAAGTACTTTATCATATTGAAGTCTGCTGAAAATCCACTCTTTTACAGACACAGCAAACTGTGTTGTTTGTTTAAAATGCATTTGATTTAAAACTGCACTACACTGAAGTGCAGGTGACTTTCTGCCACCTTAGAAAGAAGAATCACCCAATCCTGGGCTGAAGCTATAATAAACTCAAAATTACTCTATATTGTGTGGGCAGAGCTACCCTACCCTATTACATGCCACTTCAACTTGCTAACCATTACTATTCAGCTTGCTAGACTCAAATAGCTTGTTAGCACAAGTGAGGAAACAAGGTATATCTACCTAAGGGAAATCCACAGTTCATTTAGTTTTCCAAGTCCTTTATAGTGTCAGAATGATAGTATTAGGGTGATGGAGCCTCCTCTCGCCCATAGGATCTCATCCAGACAAAACTTGTTTTTAACAGAAGGCAGGTTCATCTCAGGATATACGTACACTGTGCATGGTAAATACTAGAAAGACTAGCCTGTGCTGACCTCTCTGCCTCTGTGACTCATCAGCTGCTGGATCTCAACAAGCTCACATGACCGTGACAGTGATGACTAAGAAGCAGATGAATCCTCAGGAAAACGAGAGCTGGACAGTTTTAGGCCATAAACCAAGACAATGAACTCTAGGGCCATTAAGAACTTGACGTGTCAATCCCACGCTGTTCAGAGTTACCTCATACTAACCTGGAGGAAAATAGTGTGACCAGTCTTTGTTAGTTTGCATGATTCTGGTGAAGAGTCAGCAGAAAAAACTAAAGGCTCCAAGGATCATGAGGTTTTTGGCATTCAACCGGAATCCACCATGAACTTTCCTCTTGAGATTCAGATTTGGCTACTTCCTCTTGAGATTCAGATTTGGCCACTGACAGGCACTATATTAGCCTGAAGGCATTAAAGTTTATTCTAAACTTAATGCCTACTAAACACTAACAAAAAAAGATTTACAGACTTCTAAAGCTTAGAAAAACCCCTGTAGGCCCATCTGCTTAGTCACTTGTCCTTCAGCGGGTAGCAGTTTTCAGTGGGTAACATGACTCTCAAACATGACAGGCACTGTTCCAAGTCTTAAAATTGAACATCAACATTATCAGCTGGAAGTTAAAACAGAGGGAACAGCAAGAAAAAAGGGAGTTGGGTGGAACTTATGAAAGATTGTTCATCAGCAGATGCTGAGGATGACTGGATCCAGGAATTTGGTACAGTAAGCACATGCTTATTGCAGCTGAGATATAACTACAGGCCAAGGGCAGGGAAAAGGTTGTATTTCACAGCATAAACAATAGCAAATGAAAAACAAGGCAGTCCAGGTATGTATGTCCATCATTGTCCTGTTCCAAACTCACCTGCTCTGCCTGTACCTTGATGACCAGCCATTAGCTTGGATTATTCTGCCTTTGCAATGGCTTTGAGCACTACTGGATCTGGTTTCATTTCCTATCAAAGTTCTCTAGTTGGTGCACATCAAAACCATCCCATATAACAAACAAACATGCAGCAAGCAAAAATTATGGAGGACCTGCTTCAAAGTCTCCACCAAAACAACACTCCAGACACAGGCTAAGAAATATCCGAGGCACAGAATGCATCTTACTGGAGGCATCTGGTAGAAACATGTCGATTTACATACCTTTACTTTCAGTGTACTTGAGAAATTAAAGGAATTCCTATATCATATACATCCACAGAACATCCCAGAGCCAAAAGATTCAACCACTTGAAATAAAATTCTGTATTCAGACTTACTATCATTAATTTTAATTAATAACCGCCCTGCATTTAGAGTTCTTTCTTAGACCCAGATGGCAAAATCCACCCTTCTGTTTCAATAAGCAAACCCAAGAAACAAGGAAATTTCACAAGTCAAAAATCTACCATTCAAAAAAAGGAATGAAAATTAAATGATAAGCCAGGGAAGCCAGAACCTGGATGAAATCAGGTATTTTAAAAACTCAAGTATTTATTTATTTTGAGTGTAAGACATCAGGATTTTTCCCCCTTTCCTTCAAAGCTAGAGGAGCATAGCTGTTGAAGCCTGAAATTGTAGTTCCATACCCTTTTGCTTTTGAATTAAACAAATTATCTCAGTCTTTGGAGCACTTTTTGACCCCAGGGAAACTATGCCACTAAGGAAGTGCCAGAAACATATTTAATTAATGCACGTCCCAAGAACAGCTCAAAAGAGGGCAGACACACCACATATAAATTTCAAGGAAATTACTGACAAGCCACAGAGCTTCAACAGAACATGGTATGTAAAACATCGCACATGAAAGACTTAGTATCAAAAGGGGAAATTCAGTGCAGGAGATGTTAATCTTTTTACCTAAGAGGTACTAAGAATTGAATATGCTCCTTCATACACCAAATCCAACATGGACAGATGGAGGAGACTTCATGCTCCATTTTCTGACATGTAATTAGTGTTGAAGGGATGATCTGGTTACAGACACAGTTTCAAACAATTTTTTTCATTTGGGAGTGGCATGCATAGTAATCAGCCTGGAACATAAGATTTTCTAACTCTTTTCTTGTGTGGCTTATGCACTCTACAAGTTGACTTTGCTGTTCCCATTTTTAGTGTAATGCCCTCAATGCACCTGCCTGACAGAAAACCAGTCCAACAACATCCTTAAACAAAGCACTCCACATACAGCTCTGAAACAAGACTTGTGCATCCAGAATTCTGGGCTAATTTTATGCAATGCAGGCTTTTATCCAAATGACAAGTGAATTTAATATTTTTCTGCACTAAATCCTCCTTTCTCCTTCCTGCCATCACTGGCAATTGCCAGGGTCTATTGAAAAAAATGTAAATAAAAATAAATTATCTGTTGCAGGCTCCTCCCCTGGTTGGATTTATGCAACCGTACCACTGTCAAACTTGCATGACTATAAATTATGAAGTCAATAGCCTTGGACTATCTGTTAACTATTAAAATGTTATTATTTTACATTAAGGTAATGAATGCTTTCAAAAACACATATTTGTAATCTATTTTTCTTTGTGTTTATCAATGCCATTTAAAATTGCAGGAGAACAAAGCTTAAGAATCAGATCTCTAATTAGGACATCTTTAACTTAGTATTTGATGTTAAAAGGACTTTTTGCATGGCTTATCAGAGACTCTAGTCTTTGGTGACTACACCAGCAATCACACAAGGCCATCTTCTGTTTATTTCTCCATCAGCATCTCACATCCCTAAGACTGCACTTGTATGTACAGGCTTATGAATAACAGAATTAGTTTTACAAATATAGGGCAAGGCTTAGCCCATTTCCACTAGCACTGCCCCATATAGCTTTTAATTACTTTGAACATAACTTTTAATTATTTCAGCAGACAGAGATAGACATCAATCCCTTCATTTAGCCAAGGAGTACTCAGGGAGAACCATTTTGGAAAGGGTGGCTTGGGGCAGAAATTGCAGCTGGTACACATCCAGCAGTCATGGACGAATCAGCCGCACCATGAGGGCTCCAGGGCTTGCTGCCAGCCAGCTGATGGAGAAGTAAGACAAAAGACTGTGGCAGCGTGGGAGGACAATGACCTTTTGATCTCCAAGATGTTCCTGATGTACCAAAGTGACATGTCAGCTCTAATAAGCTGCACACTCACACTGGTGGCAGGGACCTACAAATTACTGTGAGATCTGAAGGCATTAGTTGTGACGATCTGGGCCTAGATGTGTCATATCAGTGCTCCCCTAGTGGGACTATCTGATAGTCTATCCCAACAATTCCCAAACCAGGGGCTGTAACCCCCAGCAGGGTCACATCGGCACAGAGTGGGGTCACAAGCCTGACAGAGATGTGATTGTTGATGTTAGTATTTAGGGTCGCAAGCTCAGCTGGGGTGAGTTCACCACCAGAAACCATTTGGGAACAGCTGGTCTAACAGATTTCATGCTTAGAAACAACTTCCGGATATTCAGCTAAAACATGCCCAAACTACTGCCTTACATATCCATGTGCCAGCCTGAAACAACAACACACCTGCCAGGTATCAGACTGGCCCAAATTAGTCTCAAAGAATCATGGCTGCTTATCCAGTAGTAGCATCTGGTTGGTTTTTTTCCTGACAAATTCTCAATTGTTAACAGTGCAGCTATTCATACTTGAGCCACTGTCTTTTCTACCCTGCCTGGTGCTAGTTAAGCACTAGCTCACACAGGAATGTTAGACTGTGGCTTGTCTGGGAGAAACAGCAGGACATTTTAGAGAGCAGAAATTAATACAAATATGTATAGCCTTCCTTTAGTTAAGTTGCAGACACTTCCTCTTTCTACCATTTCTTCACCCATCTTTCTGTACTATACTGTGACCACTTGGGTTGCCCTCCTCTGAGTGCTCACTTGTTTTACTTTTTAATATAACTGATATTATGAGAAGACTAGCAGAATCCAGATTAGATTAATTTTGTCCATATGAAGCATGCAAAATCTGCTGATATTCAAGCTCTCTATTTTCATTAAACTAAGAGATAACACACCAACCATATAATATCTCATTATCATGTTATATTTGGGTTTGAATGTAACATTTTAGGAGTAGACTGTCACTGGGAAGAAGTTCATTCAGAATGAATGTGGCCAGAGTGATCAGCTTCAGCCTCCAAAAGAGGCTAACAGGTTATAAAACTTCCATAAATTAAGACCATAAATCATTATTACTATAATAAAGCAGGAAATAGACACAAATTAAGCAGAAACACTGATGTGCTCTTTTTACGATTACAGAGAATCATCAATCATAGAGGCTGCCTGAGATTAACAAGGAGCCACTTTTTCAAACATCCTGCAGTAAACCCAGAGGAAATCCAGCTGGAACTGCAACCACAACACAGGCATCAGACTCCAAAATGATAATCTATCCCTTTGCCTTCCCTTTTGGCGTAACACTTGCACCTGGGGTCACTCCTAACTGGTTCAAGTTCTGCAGGTGAGCCATATGCTTCATGTAATGCCAAATATAATTCCCATAGTGATGTTCTCCCATGAATCAAAATTTTTCTGAACCTTCTCAGTTCCATCAAAAGAAAGATCCATTGCTGGTACTATAAAACTCCAGACAAGATGGAACTGAATGAACTGAACGAAGAAGATTTATTTAATATTTTGTCCTCAGCCTCTGTGCAGATTTAAGTATAACCCACAGTGAGTTAAGACAGAATTTAATTTGCCATTGTGCACTGGGACATATGGCATTTAGCTCTTTCCTATCCCTGAATTAATTTTTTTACTATGTAATTTTAAAGATAAAGTAATTTGAAGCAGGTCCACCAACACTGGCATGCAATCTAGTGCTGCAGAAGGAATTTAGAGCTAAACCATGTCTCATGTTTCTGATTCAAAACACTGATTTGCAGGACGATAATAAAAAGTCCTGTATTCACCCACACTCAAATATGAGTTAATTGTATTTTTAAACATTTTTAGGGCGTAAGGAAATGACCAACTGCAATCTCGTAACACTGCTTTACAGCTATACGTTATCAACTGAAACTCGGTTGGCTGACCCATGTGTGCTCCCAAGCTTACTGCAGCTACAGGAACACAGGAATGAAGTTGTATGTGCAGCAGGATTCATGCAAACCCATTCTACTTTGCATTGGAAGGTGTAATACATACTAGGTCACACTTTTTCTCAGATGAGGTAAGTTAATTAGCAGCTGAGAGGTGGTAACACCTAACCACTGAACTATGACTCTAATCACTTCTGTTATTGTTCTACTGATTATATAGATAAGTGATTCCCAGCAAATGTACCTGAAGGCTTTTTGGATCACAAATTGTTGATTAATGATTGTAAGTCATATCATGTTTTCAGAAAGAAACCACAACAAAGAAGTAACATTCAGTATTCTCTCATGGTGGCTATTAGGAAATGATGAATAGAGATTGTCTTAAACTGATATATGTATAGAGGTCTTTGAATGCTCCTTCTGACTGGCTTCAACCTTTCCATAGTCATTCAAGTGATCATGCATATGTCATTCAGCTTGAAACTTTCATGGACACATATAGTTTCTGTAACACCGTTTTACCGAGAGATTTATCTTTTGATTAAAAAGCCGTTAAAATTTGGCTGGATGTTATTATGTCACTACTTACCACCTAGTGAAATATAGCAGCCAAATTAGTTCAGGCTAAAATGACCACTGTTATCGTGAAATCTAACGGCTCCATACACCACCACAACCGTGACTCATGCAGAAACAATCAGAGTATCATTTCCCCTAGTGGCTGATATCATTTGCTCCAGGCTCTGTAACAATGGTGCACTTCCTTATGGCATTCTCAACAACCAGAAGGGCTTTTTTACTTTCCAGTGAAGCACGTGAGAGGCAGACTCTACTACTTTTAAGGGCATGGAGTTAAAAGAAACACGATCACAGTACAAGCATAAGAATGAAATTATATTTTGAGGCGGCACGGTTTTTCCTCCAACATGTACTAGTGAGTTTTATCAAGGTCACTCCTTTTTCTGGTGCCCACTGCTTACCTGTCATGAAGTAAATGTACTATTCTGTACTATGCTGACTTCTAGCAGGTTAAGGAAGGTGAGGTCTTTTCTCACCTTTGAAAGTATGTGGGTCTAACTACCTTTTTCATGAAAGGCTGACACTGGAGAAGTAACTCAAAGGCAGAACAGACTGAAGGAATAAAAGACCTCCCACAGCACTGTTAGCTGGCAGTGAGGATTACACAGTCTATGCTGGAACACTTTCTTAGAAGACAGCTGAGATATGAAGTCCAGCAACAAAATAAAGAATTAGAAAGAACTCCAGCTGTGCCATTACTGAGCTCACGTGAACAAGAACCAGCAAGTTAAGCAACTATGAACTCTGACACTAAAGTCAGAGATGCTCAACACTCAGACCTGCAGGCAGAATGCTGCAGCTCCCTCCTGTCCCGTCACGGGAGGGCAGCTGGCATTGGGTCTGAGTTGCAAACAAACCACCAGGTGAGAAGTAGCGATTAATATCAAAGCAAACATAAAGGTAATCTCACTACATTTCCCTGTATCATTTTGACTGTAGAAGGCAAACCCCATATTGTAGCTCTTTTCTTATCTGCATGAGCCATAAACCAAGAAGAGCACTCCATTAAAGAATGACAGAATGGGTAAGGTTGGAAAGGGACCACAACAGGTCATCTGGTCCAATCCTCCTGCTCAAGCAGGGTCACCCTAGATCATATGACACAGGATTTTATCCAGACAGTTCCTGAATGTCTCCAGTGGGGAAGACTCCATAACCTCTACAGGCAATCTGTTCCAGTGCTCAGGCACCTGCACAGTACAGAAGTCCTTCCTCATGTTGAGGTGGAACTTCCTGTGCATCAGTTTCTGCCTGTTGCCTCTTGTCTATTGCTTGGCACCACTGAGAAGAACCTGGCTCCATCTTCTTATCACCCTCCCTTCAGATACTTATAGACATTTGACTTATAGACAAGGTTCCCTCTTTACCTTTTCACATGTGTGCTTTAGTCTTTAGGGTTCACATTTGTACACTAGTCTCAGTTGGGAAATTCACTTCTCAGTATGCAGAGGCATGGCCTAAATGTTGGAATTAATTTTCCCAATAATCTGACAATACCATTAGTGCTATTTGTACTCATTGCCTGTTCGCATATTTAAAATTCACTAAACTTCACAGGGTCCACAAGGGGTCACAGTCAAAAGACCTTTCTTGGCTGCCACATGGTTCCCGAGTTTCAACATGCCTAGTAACCTCCATACAGACTACATAATGGTAACCCAATAACAAGGTTTTAGTAGCTACTCCCAAATACTTGGGTCTCAAAGTCAAAGTGGATTCATATAAAAATGATAGGAAATTAATTCATTAATTGCCCTATTAAAAATGTATTATATTTAACTAACAATACTGTTCCAATGATCCAAGAAAAACTATCTCCTCTTTCAAGTAAAATTGTGTAAACCTGCCTGCAATCAGTTTACAGACCATTCACCTGAGATACTAAAGCCCTAAAACATGCCAAAGTGTTATTATACTTTCCAATGCATTTAAATTCATATCATGCTGTAACACTTCTCTAGGACACGCCTTACTCTGCATTAGCTTTAAAACTACAAGGAGGAAGTGTTTTAGAAACTTGTTTAACAGCTGCTCAATCTGTAAGCTCACAGTTCCTGCAAAACAGGTATGTTTATGTTCTCACAGAATATTCTTTTTTATTTTAATTAAGTCACCTGCAGATCCAACTCAAATTATTGTACACATAAATCAATAAATAAACAAACCAAATCCAACTAACAACCTCTGATCTCTGGAGGCTCTTCAGTTTGCTTAGTAATTCCTCCAGTGTTTTCACTCCATTTGACACCAGGACTGAATAAAGGGGTTTTGAAGAGAGAGACGCAATAAACTACAGAACTGATCTTACTCTGAGGTGAAGAAAAGGTCAGGTCACTATTTTTCCCATAGAAATATCTTAAAATATTAAGAAAAAAAAAGCTGCAGAATAAAAGTACAGCCCCAAATGTAAAAAAAGGTAAGCTGAGGCTTGAGGAGCAAAAACATTCAACCACAATCTGACAAGAGACCAAGGGCAAAGCAAGCAAGAGAAGACAAAGATTCCAGCTTCAAATCTTCTGCTCCTAAACTGAAGTACGGAAATCCTGTGGGTGAGAGATACTATGGTATCTTAGTTTTCTCCAGTCTCCACAACACGAAAACCTACTTCTGCTCAACAGCTTAAAAGAATTCAACATCAGAGCAACGAAGTTGAAAAGGTCAGACTAAACTCATTGCTCACACTGTGCACTAAAAATATACAATGCTATGACAAAGCACTTGAGCACAAATGGCAGAAGACTGAACACTGGCCTCCCCAGAGCCAGTGCAAGTTTACAGACAATTTTAAACACAAAATAATTCTGACTCTTTCAAATAAATATTTGAAAGTACTAACTGAGATTGAAGGAGCCCAAGGCAGCATTCCTTTGTTTGCTTGATGCTTTGTGCCTACTGGGAGGGGGACACTGCTCTTGTTCATACCAACACGCCTCTGAGCTTTTTCCAAGAAAGATAGAGTCTAGCTTTGATGTCTGTGAGAGGAAGTTAGAGCTTGCAGCTGGCATATATATTAATAGGATAGGCACTGATGGACTAAAAGAGACCTTGAGTAGGTCACACTGTGCTATTGCTTCGCAGCCCACAGATGAAACACACAAATTTCTCCATCCAGCAAGCGCTCTAACACACAGGCTTAGAATTAATTTCTAAAGACTTTTTACATTAGGTAAAATTTAGTCATGTGAACTCAGAAAAATAATAAAAATAGTACAGTCACAGCCACAGAAAACTCGTTTAAGACAGTCATACAAATATTTTGCTGTGTACATTTACTTTCCACTTCTACTGTTCAGTTAGCTTAATGCAGCTTAAATCTATTTTTTATTATTAAAGAAATTATTTTAATTGGGCAAGAGCTCCTTTTTATGTTTAAATAATACAGCATTAGTTCCTGTGATAGTCCTGGGCTTGCCTGACCATCCCTGCAACTTAAAACAACCTTAAGGCTTCTCAGAGTTGTCTCTGTCTAGAAGAGCTGAACAGAGGCTATTCCATACTGCAAGCGTGAAAGCGAAACACCAGTGTTGACAATCATCCTCCAGTCAATCTTGTATGATCACAAGGTTTGAGAGATGGCATGGTTGCAAGTAAAACCGGGTTTGATTCCTAGGGAAGAAGTGATAGCCTTATATGACTGAGAATTTCAGAGCTAGAGAAAAACATCAGTCTTAAATCCTTCAGATGATAATCTGGCAAGTATGTAAAGGCCAAATGAATGCAAGGGCTCAGATCATGGGTAGAGAAACTTCTGTATTTTATTCATCACTTATTTACAGCAAATTAAGCTTTTTTTTTTTTTTTTAATGTCTTGAAGCAAAAGGATGCACAGATCCGGGAATTTCCTACATGAAATACCAGCAAACAATTCATGAATTCTTACACTGCTACATAAGCAGTGGGATTTTACAGCAAGCACTGCTTTTATAAAGCCATTAATGTTCTCAACATATTTTTAAGCCAGAAGTTTTCATGCACTGGATTACAATTTTATAGAAGACAACCTCTGAACCTGAAACAGCTTGACAATATCATTCCAGTTTTTTCATCAGATTAACTTTCTGTCACACATCAGATGAACAGCTTCCTTGGTTTCTTTCCTAATCTAACACATAACCCAAGAAATTCCCTTCTCAAGCACAACCTGAAGCGAAAACAAAAGACTCAGTTAACATTCTACTTCTTTCTAATAGCACATTCAGTCTGAAATTTTCATTTCTGCCTCTATCTAAGAAAGATTACCCTTTTAGCAAACCATTTACAGTGATGGAATGATGATTTCAAATAGGATTAAAACAATATACGTATTAGACAAACACAAACCAGCAGTCTGAGTTGCTTATAGGACTAATAATGTGTTATGGGTCCTTCCACATCTAGGTCAGCTTTAGTTGATGAGAGACAAGCAAGAATGAGATAAGAACCCAGTCACAAATCTGGCCTCTTATCCCTGACTCTTCTACCTACCCTCTTTGTGTACTTAGGGTACTCACCTAACTACTATTTCCTCCAAATTCTACAGTAATAAAAAGAGTAGTAAGTATTACAAATATCATAGTAACCTTAGAAGACTAATTAATTTAGGATTCTGAAAGTACAACAGATTATCAGAAGATTAAAGTACATTGCTAATGTCAGGCTCTTCAACAGCTAACATGAAATACATTAGAAGGGGGAACTCTCTCAGGACAAGTCAACACCTCAATATTAAATACCCACCAAAACACACCAGCCTGCGTCTTTTGACAGCAAGATGAACATGGAAATCAAATGCTGAATGGGCCTGAAATTCCACACTCTCTCACAGGTATACAGCACAGGTTAAACGTGACGAAAAATGGAAATTCAGAAGCAGCCATTTAATGACTAAGAAAGACATAGAGAGAAAACCATGTAGTATTAAACATGTACTGTGTTCTTCCATTACCCAATACAGCATGTAAATGCCATGTCAATGTTAGCGTGATTTCAAGTGTGATGCTGGCCCAATTTGCCATTTCAGATCCTTAATTAAAAACAATGAATAAGAGCAACAAAAGAATGCAACACACCCAGAGCACCAACGCTTTTTAGCTCATTCTTGGGTTAAAAGATGAAAAATCATGGTGGTAGTTTAGACACAACATGATAGCTTCATTAACAACCTGTAACTGTTACAAAAATCATTATACCATCTCCTGCATAGTCCTGATTTCACAACTCTATTGAACTATGGCTCATACACAGCCTTTGAGAATCTTTTATATTTGCTGGGAAACTCAGAAAGATTACAACTATTCCATGGTTTTTTTCCAAAATATCTTCAAATATTTTAACCACAGGACAAAAATATGTTTTGCTGAGAAGATATTTTGACTTGCACTTCAGATTGAGCTGCGCCTTTCTTTTCAGAGGAAGCCCACACATAGCAATTCTAAAGGACAAGGACAAGCACAAGTACTGTGAACAAGAACATTTAATGAGACAATGCACAACTTCATGCCAAGAAATCATAAAGGTGAAAAATTATGCCTTGCTCTTCCAAATCTAGTTACTGAATTTCAACTCTTTCTGACAGAGGTAGGCAGTGATATTCATGCAATGAACTTCAGAAATACTTTGGCAATGGATAAAGCCAATAAAAGCCACAAACAAATCCGAAATGATTTAATGGGTTGTGCTTTGCCAAGTTCCTATTGACAAAATTACGAAGTAAACACATCAATCAGCGTTAAGGCAATGCACTGAAGTTACTTGCTACTCTTTGACATTCTGTTTAATCTATCTTCAATATCTTCCTCTTGTTCACTGAGTTGCAGGAATAATGTTAGTTTTAACCATTTTTTGTTGGATTTTTTGCCACAAAGCTGTATTTGGGTTAAGTGAAACAAATTGAGAGGGCTTGCGATCAACCAGAACACAGATAAGTTGACCAGAACCATCAGAAAGCACAGCAAGGAGAGAAAGAGGGGAAATATGCATGTAATACAAAGTGGAGAGTCTACATGTAACTATCATGCCCTAGCAGGAAAGGTGAGCATTGCTTACATCATATACATATTTAGGTCTATGCATGAACTGAACTCCAAATAACAAACTTTTCTACATCTGTCCCTGAACGACTCTAATTCTGTGTAGAAAAAAGAAGCATGAAGATGTAAAGTAGTATATGGCATCACAAGAAACCTCATATTACATTCACACAACACAGAGATGCAGTCTGAGGCACTGTACTTTAAAACCAGACAAGGATAATTCAAGGGGCAGGACTGAGTATCTGCTTTCCTTCTTTTGTGACCAGTTGTTTCTCTCTGGAATCACTGACAGTCATTAGATAAGGTGAAATTTGCAGCCTAGCCTGCGTATTTACCCTTGCAGCTCTGAATGTACATGAATACAATGCTGAGGAACTGACATGGCTCAAAAATTTATTCCTAGACTTTAGAAAGCGTCAGATCCTTTTAGTTAGTCCACATACTTGCTTTTTATTTATAAATGGATTTTCAGAGAAACTGAAAAATAATTTTGCTTCCAGGTAGTTTTAGATTAGACTTGGTAACTCGAGTCTCTCAGACCCTTGTATATCGACAGAAGACTGCAAGTTACAGTGTGGATTTGTGTCGGTGTAGAGTTTCAGTTCTGATAGAAGGGATCTCTTACCGTCAGAAAGGGACAAATCATCAGCTGGAGACACCAGGTCTGCCTGGACCGGAGGGTTACTGCTCAGCGATGTGGTAATCTGATTCGTCAAGATAACCTGCAAACAGACAAGGAGAGGGAGAAGGGAAATTAACTTTTATAGCGACTAGAAGGCAGAGAGAAGCCCAGGACTGGAATCCCCCAGGCACAATTCAACACTCAGAACATTTTGAACTATCTGCAGAAACTGAAAGAGATAATTGCAAGAAGTGGATGAAAAGGGATATTATTAAAAAGATGAAATACTAAACAAAAATATATTGATTAATATAGCCACCTAAAATGAAACTACTGTTCTGAAGAACTTCATCTTTTGTTAATCTTCCATGAACAAGTTGATGTTTATTACAAAAATCCACCATTTATTTCATAGGCAAATAGGAAATCTGTTTTTCTAGCAGTTTCCACACAACTTCCACACTTCCTTCCTTTGGCTGAAACACAATGCCATGGAGAGAGGTGTTGCAGAGATACATTCCCGTTGATCTGAAGCACAAAAGTACTAAATGTCACAAGGTTATCTCTACACAAGAGGATTTTTTAGTGTCTTTCAGGATCACAAGATTCTGATAAACAGACTGCAGTACCCACACAGTGCTCTCCTCTGACAGCATGAGCAATGGTCACGCTTGCAAGAGATAAAGTTTCTTGCATCCTTGAACACGTCCTGTTTTCTAGTAACAGAGAGCATCAAGGCAAACAGTGCAAACACCACAGAGAGAAGAGCCTAAGTACGTATAACCTCAATTATCTCATAATGCTTCACATCTCTAAGCAGCTATAGTTTCCACAATAACTGTTCGTGTTCACTTTGCTGACTGACAAAATCATCAGAAATTATTTTTTTTAAAGAACCAAAACAATTCTTCTACTTGCACTAAGAACAGACTCCGCGCCAAACTTCTTTTAAATTAATGGCCTGTCTTCAGCTATAGCTATTTGACACAGGAGGAAGGGAGAAAGGAATCCTACATGCTACTCTGTGAATGTGGTTCCATAATGCGACTGGAATAAATTAACATCTCACCATTGCTAAAAGGAAGACCAATTTCTCTGCTCTTCCCTCCACTGCTCCTCCTTCCCTCTGATCCTGGCCTCCTCCTGCTTCTTAACACTTCCATCAGTATATGACACACTTTCCATTTCCTTTTTCCACTTCAAAACCCTACATGAGGTGTGTGAAATTAGAGAGTTGTAATCACAGTGGTGGTACTGCAGGGTATTGTGTCTTCTTCAGGCAGCGTGATATGAGTTGCCAACAATTCTGCCTCCTTGTTCACATCAGCCCATCCATATGCTTGCAAACAGGGATGCCTGAGAGCTTTACGGACTGTATAAAGAAGACTGAATTGAAAAGCATGTACGTTAAACATTCATCTACTCAACAGAAGTTCAAGACCTTCAGAACCCCACAGTGATACCACTGCTGTTCTTCTGCTATTGACTAGAAGCTCTGGACAAAAGTCAGCTGGCTATGATCACCCCTACCAGCTTAACCCCAGGGTGCACCTTTGGGAACCGGACATTTATGACCACTGCAGTGAATATGGACATGGTAGGTAACAGCCCTGTTTGGTCATAGACTTGGGCTAAGGTCCTTAAGGTAAACCTTGTAGTACTGTCAAGAACAAACACACAAGGAACATATTACACCCCTCTGCTGTTTCCCCCAGAGCTGCTGCATGCACCATAAGCACCCAAAAGTAGAAGGCCTGGTACACAAAACTCCTTGCAGCCACTGATGGTTGTCCTGTTCATCAGATTACAAGCTAAGATGATTCAATTTAGTAACAAAGGAGGGAAAAAAAGTCACATATTCTTTATTCTTGCCAGGGTACTTATCTTCCATTTTAGTGAGCTGATTCATCCTTGCGATAGGATGAGCATCAAAACTGGTTCAAGGCAAAGGAAAGGATTAGGCAGCCAAGACTCAGTAGGGACAAGGAACAGGATGTGAGACCTTTCCTTCTTGAAACTATTTTCACTTGGTTTTCACTGTGTCACAAAAGTCAGAGCCTCAGTTATCAATACTATCCAGTACTGGAAAATAGTACTGAAACAGAATGCACTAACAAACTTATATACACACGTACTGGTGAGGTATGAAGTTTTCATTGGCACATTTTTGCAATGATCACATTATACAGAAGTGTCAAGCTCTGTAAGTGATTCAGTCACCCCAGACTTGTGCCAAGATAATCTGTGTCATCATGTATTTTATTATTTATGCACCACATTTTAAAGAAACATTCTCATGCTTAAGGAACATTTTTAATAGAAAAAAATGCCTAAGCACACCATATTTCATAGTGCTTTCCTTCAAAGGAAACTGACTTTAAAGGCTTCTAAAAAATCAAATGAAAAATGAACAAAAAGAATAATGCAACTGCTTTTTTTCTTAATCTTTCAGATGTTTTGCCTCCTCTTTAATCAGGAACTCCACAGCACGCTTAGCTGTAGGACTGAAACGCTTCTTTCCCTTTAACTCAAGCTATGCCTCTGAACTCAGATTTCCATTTCTGATGTATCTTTCAATCACTATTTTATAAAAATATCCTAGATTCCCACTATACTGTTTAAAAATCAATTTAAAAATGCAAAGTAATCTACTACCCAAGTAAATATGTATTCCTCTCTGACTTGCTTTGAAGATGGGAATTAAGCATATTCTTAGTTCTATGACCTCACTGATAGTTAAATATTTGCTTAAATACATGTTTCAATACAATCTTGAATAACCACACTTCCTCCGAGATGAAGCCTTATGCATGTACAGAATGCTTATTTTGGAATTAACTGAAAATTATTCTTCATTTCTGCAGTACTGCAGAACTAACATAGAGACTCAGTTTTCCCGTAAGTACAAGCCAAAGGGCTGTTAAGCTAAGCACTAAATTTGGCATCAAATTCCCTGTCACATTTCTGCAGTCTTTGCTTACTGGAAAATTCTTCCATCAGGTATAGGTACTCGTATTATCACATATATATATATATATTCCTATATCTCTGTGCAGCTACAGTCTGAACCTCACTCTGAAGATACGCAGAGGACTCCAAACTCCCAGTTGCTCACACAAGCTACGGTTCACTAACAAAAGAAAAGAGACTGGTCCTTTTCTGCAGTTACGAAGAAAAGGTACTTGGATTTAGCAAATTTCTCTGAATGCATACACTTAACTTCAAAACTTCAACCACATGCCTTTACTGAAAGGTGCCAAGATGTATTTTCCCACAAGAAAAACTCTGGTCACAAATACTTTGGCAATGAAAAGTGCCATTTAAACAAGACCCTACATTTTCAGCAGTCCCCAGTCCTACAGGCATTCAAATTGAAACCCTGGATGTTGGTATTACATGATTCCAGAGGCACATCTAAAGAATGTATTCATTTTTTCCCCAAAGTCTCTTTCACCAATCTGAAAGACGTCCTTACATTTCATTCTGCTATCCCTTTAAATGGTACAGAAAGTTGCAAATAGGTGTCTGAGGGAATAGTTAAACTTGTGTGTGATATGGAAAGAAAACACAGGCAGACAAAGGAGATGTGGAGTGAAACTGCTGTGTGACTTCCTGATGAGTAACCACATTTGTGCATGGACAGCATCCACTGAGTCTCACACACTGCTTCATATATGTGTGCACAGAATGTAATGCTAGTTTCGATGTTAATGATGCCATATCTTACAAACTACCAACAAGGTAAGAGCATCCCCCTTTGCTCTGATAGGTGCTGCACTTGAAAGAAACCACCACTCACTGCTAAACAGCAGTTGGAAATACACTGGGGCCACAAGTCCAAGCAGACTTATTAGAAAGTGCCTTGCACTGAACTAGCAATAGCACTTCCTCAACTTTTCATTGAAGATGTGCCATTAACGTGCAGTTCAAATTTAACCCGTTTAGTACAGGAGACTGGCCAAGTCCTCAGGCTAAGTAGTAGGTAAGAAAAAGTTGCCTCTGTTGTGGTTCCTTTTGACAGATACTGGACATCATTACCAGCCAAGAACAGTTTTCTCTTAAGAGGTTCAATGCCAGTCATGTATTTATTATCTTCCAGCAGAACACTCAAAAGTGAAAATATTGCTACCTGGCATTTTGATATTATCATATTGCAATACATAATATTTTAAAATACATAATATTTTAAAGGTATGCATTATAAAACACCAAGTATTTTAAGAGGAGCTCCTATTTCCAACATCAACAAATGAAACGAAGTATTTTCATTACCACTAAGAGTCAAAAAATATTCCACCTCTCCACATACAAAACTGTGTCCTGACATGTGCAACAGGTAAGGAAGCTGTGCTACTGCTTTCTGTTTCTACTCCACAATGAACAAGGAGTGTAGGGCTTCTTCAGTTGGTGACTGTGAATGGATAACACTCTTCACTGCTAAAAGATGAAAAAAAGTCAAAAAGGTCAGCTAGATATCTCAGTACCACTGGAAACATGACTCATGCATTCTCCTGTGGAGTTCAGCAAACCATTGTCTTTTACCTTCAGGCTATATATTTGCCACTGGCTAAGCTAGTTATTTAACAAGTGAGAATTTACAGGCCTCAGCCTTCCCATTCTGATGGAATTACAAACACTTCAGAAAGTCACTCAGATTCATATTTCAAAATCCTTTCTGGGAAAAAGTCTACTACTTTAAATACCACACAAATGACAGACCACACAATTTTCCAATCCTTCTGGATTTTTACTTCAGCATAGCAACCTTAGATTGGAAAATAACCCTAACCATCAGAAGTGTTATGAGAGCAGGAAGAATCCTTCTTATTAGGCAAACACAAAGACAGTGGGAACACATTTTCAAGTTCCTAATTGTAGACACGCTAAAAAACCCCACAACCTACAATCCCACAACCCTACTCTTCTGATCACTTCGCCACTTTTTAAATATGGTGATACCTGTAAAAAATGAAAAAAGAAATTTTCAATGAAAACAGCATTCATATTCTAGACAGGTCATTGCTACCTCTAAGATGAATCCAGAAGTCAACTGTTAATACCCAGCTAAAATTACAGAATCACAGGATATGCCAAATTGNGTTGCCCTCCCTTGGACACTCTCTAACAGCTCAGTATCTTTCTCATATTGAGATACCCAAAACTGCACACAATGTTCACAGTGAGGCCACTGCAGTGTAGAACAGAGTATGACAATCCCCTCCCTCAACTGGCTGGTGATGCTTTTTCTGATGCCCCCCAGAACACAGCTGACTTCCCTAGCTGCCAGGGCACTGCTGACTCATATTCAACTTGCCGTTAACAAGGATCCCTGGACCCCTTCCCTTGGCACTACTTTGCAGCACCTCATTCCGCAGTCTCCATGTACATCCAGCATTTCCCCATCCCAGGTCNTGCCTCTTGAACTCTGTCAGGTTTGGTGTTATGACCACTACCCTGGGGAGACTGTTCCAGTGCCCGACCACCCACTGGGGGAAGAGCCTTTTCCTAATATCCNTTCCCTTGGCACTACTTTGCAGCACCTCATTCCGCAGTCTCCATGTACATCCAGCATTTCCCCATCCCAGGTCCAGAATTCAGCACTTGCCCTTGTTGAACTTCATATGGTTGGTGATTGCACAATCTTCTAATTTGTCGAGGTCTCTCTGCAGGGCCTCCCTGCTTTCAGGGGAGTCCACAGCTCCTCTCAGGCTTGTGTCATCAGCAAACCTGCTTAGTATCCCTTCCAGTTGTGTGTCCAAATCATTTATAGAGTTGTTGAAGAGCACAGGACCCAAAATGGACCCCTGTGGAACCCCACTAGTGACAGGTCTTCAGTCTGATGTCATCCCATTCACTGTTACCCACTGCGCTCAACCCATGAGCCAATTGCTCACACATCACATGATCTGTTTATCTACCCATGGGCTGGACATTTTGTTCAGTAGGATTTTGTGAGAGACAGTATCAAAAGCTTTACCGGAATCCAAAAAGATTACATCTACCAGGTTCCATTGATCAGCTAGGTGGGTTACCTTGTCATAAAAGGAAATTAGGCTGGATAAGCAGGACTCATGAAGCCATGCTAGCTAAGACTGATGACTGCATTGTCTTTCAGGTGTTTTTCAATACTTCCCAGAATAATCTTTACCAGGTACCGAAGTGAGACTGACATGTCTGTAGTTTCTGGCCTCCTCCTTCTTGTCCTTCTAGAAAATCAGGACAATATTTGCCAGATTCCAGTCAGCTGGGACC
>WEKX01013551.1:14321-105682 GCA_013390025.1 Pitta sordida | reverse complement strand
TCAAGGTCCTTTCCAGCCTTATCTATACCATGATATTGTGGTTATGTTAACTAAAAGCAGCAGAAGGCAGTAAGGAAAGTGTCTAATGAAATTCTATAAAATTTCTTCTCAGTTCATTTGAGACGGTATAAAAATCTCAGGCCCAGAAATGGTTAATTGGTAGAGCCTTCACATGTATTTGTAGAAAACAAAATGAGGAAGAGAGACAAAACCCAAACAACAATCTGAATAAGTATTCCTACTCAAGGCAGCACTTAAGCATGTACTCAATTTTAAGCATTTACTTAAAAGACCAATTAAAATATGTTTAAGTGCCTTCCTGAGTGGATACCAAAGAGTTTAATCAGACATTAATGGAAAAAATTTGGAAGTATTCGTAGCATTCCATTTGGAATGCAAAAGAGTTATTCAAACACAAAATGTGGTTTGAGGCAAAGGCTGCATGTTCTTTCAAGTGTAAGTGGCAACTAGCCTGGCTACTGCACTACAGAACTGCACAGTCATAAGAATTAGTACTTCAAGGGGGGGAAAAAACCATAATAGCAGAAGAAGAGGAAGATGGACAGAGGTCACAGGAACAAGGTGTTTTCAAGAAATTTTCAAGCAAGCAATATTTTAAATATGCCCATTTTAAAAGTAAATCTAGATTTAGCACACCAATATCAAGGGCTTAAAGGAAATGGCGTCAAACTAGAGGATGTAGCAACAGAACAGGATTTAGGCAAACTATTAATGCTTAAAAAGCAAAAGACCACAGAACAAAAATCAGCATCTGGCCACAGAGCAGGAACAAGATTTTGGGTAGATCACAATTATATTATACTGAAAGAATAGCAGAGATACAATACCATATTTTTGAATCTTCATGAATACAGATTCAAGCCATGAGACAAAAATAAGGTCATATGTAGAGCTATATTTCCCTTCCATACTTCAGGGGAAGGACAATGAGCATAAAAGTTGAGACTAATAACACCAATACTACTACAAAAAATAAAGGTAATTATGTCTATTAAGATTAATTAAGATTAAGCCTTAATTGCTTCACTTACAAACTGTAATCAATGGTCAGCACGGAGCATTTTAGAGATACAGTCGGCCGTCTTCCACTTTGCACCCCCCATATTGCGGCTTCACATCTTAGCGGCATGATTTTTCAGCATTAAAGGAGGCCCCTTTTCACAACTGCGCATGTGCAACCTGGCATGCGTGAATATTCAATTAGGCAGCATGAATATGCAAATCAACCTACACAGCCCCAGTGGCAGCTCGGCTGCTTGTCCTGGCCCGGCCGTGGTGGCAGTGGCTCTGCCTCTCGCCCTGTCCCATCCCAGCTGCGACGGCTCAGCCGCTTCACCACCTCCCCTGGGCATGGCCAGACCTCTGCTGCTTTGCCACCAGCCCCAGCACAGCCACCACAGCAACCGATACGCAGCAACACAGTGATGAAATAGCACCAGGGCACTGTTTGAGGGTGTGGGGCAAATTGGCATATTAATGAGTTGCCATTCAACATGGCTTCACAGGACCTGAAAAAGGCTGTGGGCCCATGGTATAAAAGACCTGACTGTACCTGGTATTACCAGGAAACATGACAAGTGTATCTCAATTCAACACTAGCATCCATACATTGAAAACTTCAAAAGCCAGCCCAGCAATGTTAAATTCAGAAATGAGAGATGAAGTTAAAAGCACTTCAGTTCAAAAGTAATTTTAAAAACCTGCAGTTTTTACAGAAGGACTAAGTGTCAGAAAACACAGACAGCTCTAACAATAAATAGAGTGAAAAATGTAATAATTTTCAATACCCAAATAAGCCTTAGAAAGTGAACTTTCAGGCTAATAGAGCTGGTTGAAAGGAAAATAAACTATGGCTGTTGATATGCAAGAATAAAATCTAGGGACCAATGATGAATTGAAAAAGCAAATAACTGAAGAAATAAAACCAAACAAATTCCTGAAGCATGTCTGAAGCAAGTAAACAAAGAATCTACTGGCAAAAGAAGAGATAAGGACCACTTACAGAAGCAATATGATTGTGTTAAAGTTCTCAATGAAGAATCTTACACAAATACAGTGAGCCCCGCGTATTCGCGGTCCGCTATTTGCGAGCTTCAGTATTTGCGGGTGATTTTCCTGCGAGCTGTGCGACCTCGGCGCATGCCCAGAACGTACCAGGACCCCTGCTGGCTCGGCCCCCAGTCTCGCCGCTCGTGCTGCGAGCGCAGCTGGCCCCGCCCCCTCCCCGCCACTCACAGGGTGAGCACAGCGGGCCTCGTCTGCTCACAAATATGTAAATTGGTCGCAGCCAGGAGCCAGCATGGGGCACCTGAGATGCGTTTAGTGTAAACGTGTGATTTTGCACAGCTGGAATTGTCCTCCGCCGGACTACAAGATGGGGTGACGGTGCTGCCATTGTGTGTGTGCCATTGTGTGTCAGGGGCCGCACCCACCGATCGGCCAGCTCTCGCTGCAAGCCCCCCTCTCAGGTCCTGGCTCCGGGCTGGTCCTGCTCTCAGGTCCCGGCCCCGCTCTCAGGTCTCGGCTCCAGGCCAGCCCCACCACTCCGGACTCTCCTCTCGCCCGCCTCGGCGTAACACAGCCAGACACCTGAGACAAGCCCCGCTCTCAGGACCAGCCTCCAGACCTTATATGGAGAGGGGGCATGGCTACAGGCATGGCGTACTCGACTCTGCAGTGGGGTCACTATCTTGGCGGATTTCACAACTCATGGGAGGAGGACCAGACCCAACAGCCCACGAGTAACGGGGCTTCACTGTACTTATTCTGATCCACTCACTATTTTCAAGTAACAGAGATGAGGCATTGCCAGAAGTGAGGGGATCAAAAAAGTGACATGTTATAGAGCAATGCATCAACCAGGTTGCCTGAAACATACCTAAGAGTTGTGGTAAAGCTCACATTCCAGTGTACGAACTCCATAAAATTCCACTGTAAAACAGCTGCATTGCATCACACTAGAAACACACCCAAGTTCCTCTTCTCACTCCATACATGAAACAATTTTTGCCCATCTATATGCTTATTCTCTGTGTGCTACTTTTTTCACAATACAAAATAAAATTCCCTCATATGTGTTGGCGTAACACTCACCTGCAGCTCCCTTGTTCTCAGGCATTGCTAGAACTCTATAGATTCACCATTTGATGCACCAAATGTGCAGTGTGATGTCATTTGGGCCAAGGTATCAGTCTCCAGGTATGTGAGAGTTAATTGTTTTCCTTCTCCTTCAGAACGCCAATTTGTATATTATTACATGTGTACATCTTACATTTGAATATAAGCACTGCATAACTAAAAGATCATTTACATAAGTTTGAGATATCTGTACCAACCTTTGAGGTTTTGCCATTTGCATGCAAGCCATTTTCAGCCACTGCAAATAATATCAAATGCAATCTGAATAGGAATTATTTCTTTCATAAAGTCATTTTAGACACATTTCAAAAATAAGAAAACACATTATTGGCACAACTACTGCTCCTGTGTTCCCTTGGAGACATCTTCAGAGTTACCAATTACGGGGGAAAAAACCCAACAACTCTAATCTTTATGACTTCTAGTATCTTTTCTACACAGAACAATCACTATATGAGACTGTAGTTTCACATATGTTCACATACGTTTTAAATGGTGTAAGATGAGACTGAAATGAGAAGAAGCTCTCCTGCCTTCATTTACATCGCTGAACTGCTGCCCATTCCATGCAGGAAAATGTTTCTGCAGTCATAAATTGAACAGGACTAAAGAACTGATGCAGTTCCACAGTCTGGATGGAGGGAGCATGGGATGGCTCCATTCAGCAGCCATGCTGTGTTACTGTCTGCATAGAATGGTTTCAGAATTACAGGATAAAAGAGTTTGCCCTAACACAGAGGTCATGTCAGCACCAAAACGAAGAGAATAACATCCCACCACTATGATTTCAGACCTTCAAAGGAGAACAAAAGTCATTAATTGCCTTTATGTTAGGCTCTTTTCCATTGCTACAGTGTGGGAAAATACCATTTCATTACATCCTTGTTTCTGGTCCTGGTAGTCCTCAACATTTTAGATCAGCCAGCCATGACTGAAGAACTGGCTATAGCCCAGCATATACCTCAAACTATGATACTGTTGGAGAAAGGTGAAGGAAGCCATTACCTAATAGGCTGCCTATTTATCCTATTTATTTTAAATGGTATTGTCTGGAGGTATTCATAAATTTGAATGCTATAACTTTTTCCCAGAGAGATGCAGATGAGAAAGCCAAGGAGCTGCTAAATAGACCATGAGATATTAAATAAAATTCACAGCTGCACCCTCCCCATTCTCCAATCCACAAGATACATCTTGCACACAGCCTTTAGGCTTTGATTGTGGAAGAAATGCTAGTCTAGATTTACTAGTAATTTCCCAGAGAGCTTATTTCTTCAAAGATGACAGCACAACTGTTCATCAGAACAATACACTTCATGGCACTATGTTTACATAAATGCTTTTGTCTAAAAGGAAAGGATTATATGTATGTCATATTTACAAAGATACACTTCCTCTGGAAACAGCATTTTCTACACTTCAGCTGGTGACTAACACATGGCGTGTCTGCAACTGCAAGGCACCACATACAATCTCTTCAGAAACCTTCTTAATAAGCATTTAACTATTTGACAGAATAAAAAAGCAAATAATCAGATTAAAAACTGAAGAAAACCTTGTAGCATATGTTTGGGAATTGCCTGTTACATTCGCTGTTAAGATAACAATCTAGAATAGCAATTGGTCACATCTCACATAGAGGCATCTGTTTTTGTCTCTAAGTTCATTGAAAAAATTTGAGCGTGCCAAGAAACCGACTTCTAGTGAAGTTACTCTGCCACCTGCTGTTGCTTTTATGGATATACTAGACATTTTAATGCAAACTTTTTCAATTAAACTAACTAACTAACAAACAAATAAAAAAAGACAGATACATTCTTATTGGAGAAAAACTGATTATTAATTATGAACTATTAATATATTAGAATCTTTTTCTATTTGTTGACTTCGCAAGTGTGACCCAAAATATGCTTATCACCAAGACAGAGGTGCCCAGGGGTGAGAAGGAGAGCCTGGTACAAAGGAAAAGCATGGTGGTTAAAAAAAACAAACACAAAACCAAGAAATATGTAATTACAGAACCTCAAAATGAAGTATTTTCATGAATCCTCTAAAATTCACAAAGAAACAGTTGTCTAAAAGCCTTCTAGTCTGAAAACTGTGATCCCAAACACAGCTGAATGACAATATCAAAACAAAGAATGGGTTAAAAGAAATGCTGAAATTCACCTGTCTATATTCACCAACTGGGGGAGAAACGAGTAGCATTGAAAGGGTATCTCCTCTTACACGTTCAGTTCTATCAGTAGGACAGCTGAGGATTTAGCAAACTTGACAAAGTCCTTTTCCAGTATGCCAGTGACAAGAAGGTGGCCACTCCAACCGTGCTACTGGAGTTCACACCAGCCAGCAGCACCAAACACTTACTTTCAGGCCAGCAATGACAAATGCCATCCCTCTCAATGTCAGGCCACTCACACCACCTTCTCATAGAACTAGAGTGGCTACATCATATGGTGTTCTTATGTTGCTCATCATTTTGCATATACTTAAATATTTGTCTCCAGTGCAGGCATGGAGCAGTATCAGAAGAGTTTAGGGAAAGGACTGGAAAAGACCAAAAGAAAAAAAAAAAAAAGTAACATAGATGGAAGTCAGGGGCAGCAGAGTGACTTACTGAAAGATGATCTACTCACTTGAAAAATGCTTTTGGATTTTTAATTACTGTAATTCATGAAAAATACAACTCTAAATGTTACCCGAATGGGAGAACAAAAAATGTCTGTCAGGAAGTGAAAACTGACTCCACTTAACAAAATCCATGCAACAAATCCCCTACCCTGTCTTACAAAGGTTTCCTCATATTAACAGGACTAGAGAGCCATGAATTGACTCTCATTCAAACAGTATTGGACTAAGCTTGCTTAGCTCATGAGACAGGAGGGGTATCAGAAGACAGCATCATTATCCACTCTGCATTAAACGTATCTACTTGGTCTACTCTTCATTTAGAGCACTACTAAAAGCTTGTTCCACCTTGCAAAGTTTGGCAGCTGCCCACTGCCATTTACAATGAATATTCAGCCGTTCCTTCGGGCTCTTCATTCCTTTGATATCCTATTGCCTGTTACACGTTAGACAGGCACACAAGCCCTCTTTGCAAGCAGTACCTGCATGGCAGCTTCACACTCCTTCAAATTAAGCCTCCTAGCAATTCTTGTTTTCCCCCTTGGTCAAGTACAGGGATTAGTTCTCCAGACAACAGCTCTGCATTCCACAGCCAGCGCTTCTCAGGGCAGTGCTCCAGCAGCCCCCGAATGAAACAGCATTTGACCTGCTGTAGAGAACCCCACACAGTTGCACTCACTCTGCTACGGTGGGGAAAGGGGGGAAGGACTTGTTGGCTGAGTTAGATGAGCTCAACAGTGGTTTTGTCTCTTGCTTCCTTGATTTCTAATAGATATGTCTCATTGCTAAGCCCAGTGAGCAGAGCTGCAACATTAATTATTGCTTTTCATTTCCAAAAGAAATTCTATTTCTAATTTCCGCATCATGGGAAGGAGAATTTAACTAGATTTTGAGGTCTTTATATAAATCCATCAACTTGAACCTCCCTCTCTATCAAATAATTTATATATGCTGAGTATTATTAACCTTATTTTTTGAAGCAGAATAGCAAAAGTGAATAAGACAGAGACAAAGAAAATCTACAGTAGAGCTAGATCCTATACAGATCTTAGCCTCTCTTTCCTTTGTAATGAAAACTACTTAAACCTGCAAAATAGCACATGCATGCATAAAAACCAGTTTTGGAAAAAAAAGGTGTTTTTACTAGTTCTTGTTACAGACTTCTGTTTTCTGTACTAAAATGGAAGGTCATCCTGTACAAACTCCATTTTTTTCTGCTCCTGAATTTTGTTATCCTTTGTTACATGTGTATATTCAGTTGTTACATTAAGAATTTATGCAGATGTTTTAGTTTTTACAGTAAGCTAATTTCCTTGTCTGGAAGCCAACTAGCATTTCTCCCAGCCTGTCTTGTTGCATTCTAACATGATTAACTTGTTTCTTCCCCCTCATGAGGTATTTTCCCATATGAATTCCCATAAGGAATGTTACTCCTTGCAGTGCCCTGTGCATACAATCCTTGTCCCTTTCAATATGGCAGATAATTAGATCCTTTTTCCCTGAAGCCCGATCATCTACTGATAGAATAAGATATACTACCAAATCCACACCCTATGATTTGATTGATTTGTTCTCTGACCTCCTTTTAATCACACTTGGGATTTCAGTTTTGGAAGGAAACACACCTGGACAGTGAACAGAGGGCAAGCAGATGACATCTCAGAGTCGTGCCATGGCTGCACTGTGCGTCCCAGCCCTCCAGAAATTTAAAATATTAATTATTTTGCATTTGATAGTGCAGAAGTTACACATAACAGAAATTGTAAGAGCAAAGGCATTTTTGACACAGTCCTTATTCAACTGGGTGTTAACAAATGACCACCAGAAGGAAGACAAAAGAAAATCCAATCAAACTATCAATTTCTGAGTCAAATAAAATAATTCATAACACAGCCACATTAGGAAGAAAATTATTCCCCCATCTCCCCTTCGATTTGCTCATGCTGGAGCGATCAGCTTAAGTCCAGAAAAAATTGCAACTCTTAAGATCTCTTACCCAATTTTTTATATACACACCGTAAGATCCTAATGAAGATAGAGCACCAGAAATACTGTTGTCCAGTGCATTGGAAAGACTCTAAAGACCATATAGAATCTATGGTCTATCTATGTATAATTTCTTATACACCGAAAAACTGCATTATGCTGTATGAACTAATATACACTGTCAAGAAATTATACCACCACTGAACTCCATGCATCATTGTGATGCGAAGACTGCTCTAGGGAAGAAAATGAAGGCACTCATGAGATTTAACTGGAACACCTAGATCTCCACGCAAAAAATGCGGCATGCTTTCATGAGCACAAGATGCTGAAACCATGGGCTTGTCTCATCGATTAAATACCCTTTCCAGCAGTAATCCTTTACTCCAGAACATGGGCTCAGACCTGACTCAGAGAAAGAACACCTCTAACTAAACTGCCAGCAACAGCTCCTGGGCACAGGTCTTTTAAACACACACCCACACTTCATTAGGGAGCAGTAGCCTCTTCATTTACTGTCCAGAATCAACTTGAGAATTGTGACAAAAATCACGGTCTACAGTGGTGTAGCTATGTTAACTCATACATTATGTACTTTTCATTAAAGAAATTGCAAATGCAGTAATCTATTAATAAATTCATCTTGCAGGGCCTGAAAAATGTGAAAACAAACAAACATTTCATAATACATATGAAAAGGCTCTCCAGTTAACATCCTGTTTTGAATACACCACTGATCCATAACAGCCCCTGGCAACAGTTTGCCAACATCTCAGCCCAGCATGCTTAGACACTTGTGGCAGTGCTTCCATTCCTTTACACATCAACAACAACCCAATTTATTATCCAGCTTGCCTGATCTATAATGCAATGCAGCCAGGACCTGAAGCTATTTCATTAAGATTGAATGAGTCAGAACATGAAAGTGATTAATCAAAATAAAGACATTTAAAAGCTGCAAGAAAACTGTGCTAAGTACAGTCTTCATAAAGCAGAGGATCACAGCATTTGGAAAGCTGGGGGTTTCCAGAGACTGAGAATACCGGAATGATTTGCTATTTCTCTCTCAATATTGTGATAAGAACAGTAGACAGATAGACAATGGCTATTTATCTCTGATGCTACATTTATTTATATTTATCTCTGATGCCCAAGAGAGCTACAGGGTAAAGCTATATGACCTTTTGCAGGCAAATAAATTCCATTCTGTCTATGCAGCATAGAAAACATATTAGTGCAATGCCAAGATCAAGCTAACACACAGTGTATCTTGTCAGGCTTCAAAGCAAACCCACATCTACCTGCAAGCCTAGATATTGACATTGTATGGACAAAACCAGCAGGTAAATGCAGTAAATGAGGAAGATTTACTTTTGCTACAATGGTACCTTGCACCAGACGCCACAGTCCAGCTGAGAGAAAATACAAGCAGCTAGCAAATGTGCTCATACCTGACTCTTGTGCCTTTTGGAGCCTCAAATGAATTAAAGCATGGACTTAGTCAATATTAGAGTGCTCATCCATGTAAATCACAGAATCACAGAATATTCTGAGTTGGAAGGGACCCACAAGGATCATCGAGTCCAACTCTTAACACTGTCTCCCTGGTGGGAATTGAACCCGGGTCTCCCACGCACCAGGTGGGGACACTTACCACTGTACTAAAGTGGATCACATGGCAGTATTCCAAGTATGTACACTCTAAGACACATGCAGCACTCAAATGATGGTAGATATTACACTTAGTTTTCATGTCTTAAACTGCAAGGGTGCTGTGGAGCATTGCATTATTTAAAGGGAAGAGAAAGAGGCACGGTCAATAGTTTTGAGAGGGGGCACTCAGCTACTCCTCTGTGAAAACATGCATGAAGCCAAGTAACACACTTATGCACAAGTAAATATAACTCAAAACAATTTGCTGTCCCTAAAAAAAAATTCCCTTTGCTACAATAACATGCTCACAGTGCTGAGAGCTCTTATGTAAAATTAGCCTCATTTTATCTGTTGCATATTTATCTAATTTTAAATATACCTTTTAACGCTAAAAAACATTTTTACATGTTATTGTGATTTAGAGTGAGATCTTCCTCTCCTCAAAGGGAAGTGAAGAAGAAAATGAAATAAAAAAGAATTATTTACTAACTAAAGTACACAAATTTATAACCAAAAAAGGACTCTCCTCCAAGGAGTTAATGAACAACATGAGAGAGAAAAAACCTGTTGTTTCCAGTCCAACACAGTCCAGTATTCTCCTCTCCCTGGGAGGGGGGGAAGGGAAGGAAAGGGCCAAAAGCCTTGTTCCTGGCTAGATGTGGAACCTTCTGATGCAGATAGTTGAGATTCTTTGTTTCAGTTTGGATGTGTCTATAGCAGATAAGCTCAGTTCCTCAGAGTCTCAAGAAGAGTACCTGCAATCCACCAGCTGGGCCACTGTGCTGCTGCCACTGTTCCTCCAGAAACTCCTCTCCCTCCCAGTCAAAATGCCTCAGATTCCAGAGGCTCTCCCCAAGCTGCAGCACCACACTGCACCGCACCACAAATGGACCCTTCTCAAGCCTTATATACTGCAGCTGTGCGAGAGAGTGTTAACGAGCCCAAAGGCTCTGCAGCTGTGGCCTGGGTATTCCGGGATTTACCATTGCACGGGGGAAGAGGGTTGTTACAGACAATGTTGTTTTAAAACAGCAATATGGAATACCAAAATACCAAGATGTATTTACCACATATATCATATGACTAACCTACGACATTCTACCCCTTATTTCATANCCGTACAGTCCCAGAGGGCAGGGGAACAGAAGCCTCCTCCTGGCGCAGCGACAGCTGCCCCCTCCCAGCACACAGCGCTTGCCCAACCTCACTTGCCTCACTTTCATGGGGCAGTTTCCCAGATCAGGGACGGGGGCACGGTGCCGCCATTGGGAGCCCACTCCCCACAGGGCGGGGTGAATCCTGCCCCACAGGCATTGCGGCACTGCCCCTCGGCAGAGCAGAGGCACTGGGCATGCATCGACCGGGTAAACTTGTAAATGGTTGAATCAAAACTGCAAGAAAATTGCCTCGCAAATGGGAGGGGTCGTAATGGAGAGGTCACAATGCAGCGGGAATTCACTGTATATACATATTGACTTCGCTTAGTCTGGCTGTGGGTGAATCTCCGACATCCAGCCAGAGTCAAACCACGACACATATACAGACCCATATACATTTATACATGGAATTTCTTCCACTTTTTAAGGAAACATATTGTATACAAATGCTGCCATTGTTCCAGTCTTAGACAACAAGAGCTTCACTACGGAGATTAATTACAGCAGGGAGAGAGCAAAATAATCTTTTTCCATGCTACCCTATCACAGAGCTGCTAAACTACCTTTGCCCAAGTTTCTTTTCTGTAAACATTAAATCTCCAAATGCTGAATAAATTATGGTTTTTGTAACTTTTACCAAAGATTTGCAACAAATTTCACACACACACATGAAAGAACAACTAGATTACTGTAATTTCTGGGCACCTACTTCATATGGCAATAGCCAGTGATCCAGAGGTGTATAGTTTACTATGTTTTGGCTTAGTGGAGTGAACAGTCACTGATAAGATTAGATTCTTGATTTAAACTTAGGAAGATGAAATGTTTTCCTTGCCCATTCTTTCTTGTTTCCTCATTGCCCCCTTCAAATTAGCTAAATTGAGTCACAGTAGTCCTGTTTACTCAGCAACTCTCTTCACAATTACATTTGAAATGGCCAGGGATCATCATCTTAAGGAGATTGAAAATATGTAGTACCTCCTAACAGCTCACAAAAGATGGAGAAATTCAGGTTTAAAAGCAGATTGGTAATATCAATATATGTTTTGGAGTATGCAATCTACCATCCATTACACTGGACAAGGTGGTCACTCCTAAAGAAAGGAATACTCAGTGTTCATGACTTTATTGAATAATCTACCAATGAGAGGGGAAAAAAAATCAGTAAAAAAACAGTGGTGATGATTTTACTTAAAATGAACCTTGTATCTTTCTTTTTAAGAGCTGATCTTGATGAAAGAATCTGCTTAGAGATCTTAAGAAAGGCTAAATTTATCACGTAACAGCTCCCGGCAGTTTTCATCACCTCAAATTATGAAGCCATTTCAACAAGTGCAAAGGACCTAGAAGGACGAATTCTGCACTGCTTTATTGGCTCCTGCTTCCCTCGCAAGCTGCTCACACAATCACAGTGAGAAATTTCTCTTCTTCCAAGATGACCTTAAATTCAGCAATGCACAAGCCCATTTCCTTGTCCCATTAGTGCTTGGATACAAGTTCACACATGCATAGCTTATATCCTGTAGTTGGGAGAGCAGGGTGATATGACTCCCTGTGATCCCTTTCAAACTTTTCTCTATGAACACACACAAGACTCACAGGAGAAGTTCAGGTGTTCTGTGCACTTTGCAACTTCTGTCTTGTACCTGCAATCCTCACAGACACAAATAAAAGCCATCTTTGGATGAGGACAGATGATCTTAGCAAAGGCAATATGTAGAAGCAGCAGAAGCTAGCCAGAAGGCTGATTTCACCTTTTACCAGGAGTTCCTCCTCTCAAAGTAGAGGATTGCTCCCAAACTTGGCTGAATTCAACCAATTCCAGGTTTATCAACTGCAACAGTACTGTCAACTAATTAACAACAACTGTTACTGTAACTATTTCTAGCAGGCAAAGATGTTCCAATTTTATCTGCATTTTAAACAGCTCCAGAGGACATCACTCAAGTTCCTTCTATTTAGAAGTGATGACGACTCTAGCACAGCAACTATAATTACCAAATGGCTTACTTGTAAGGTAAGGGAGACTAGCGAAAACTCACCACATGAATGTGCCATACACTCCACTTCTTCCTTTATGGAGGGTTTCAAAGTTTTGTTTTTAAGTTCATTATATTCTACATGATCACTAGGACACAGACATTCCCACAGTGTCAGAAACTGTGAAGCTGCCATGCAGGTAAGGACAAAGGGCATTATTCTTTACAGAGGGCCTCCAGACACAAATCTCAGGTCGGTGTGAGCTTATCACATGTACTGCTCTCTCCTTGCATTCTTCCAATAAATTAAAATCCTTCATTTACAACAGTTATGACAACAGCAATAGTAGAAGAAATGATTCTTTGGAATGATTTCAAAATTTCCCCTTTTTCATTTATTTTTGGCACGCTTAAGGAGACTAGAAAAACATACTCAACTCATCCCTAAGAAATGTGAACTACAAAAAAATAGAGTAACTGAAATATGTAAGCTTTATGAAGCACTAGATTTATGTTAACTGTTTCTCTATGTTTTCTAGACGTAAAGCAAAAATACCAGCGTCTTGCCAGAGAGTAAAAATAACTAAAGCATAGGCTTTGACCACATGTTAAGACTCAATGAATTCAAAGCAAGAGTCTTTCTGGATCAGCATTGTAGTCTACTGAAAAGATCTTATCCAGCAAGAGTCCAGCCTTACTTTAGGCATTTCATTCAGCTTGGACAGGAACAGAGTGGACAACTGTACTTTGATGAATTAGTACCACCTTCATATCACTAATAAAGTAACTGTCAAAATGCATTGCTCAAAGTCACGTTTTTTAACAGAGTTTTTATACAGCAACAGAAATGCTTCTTTTCACTTGAGGCCTGCAAAAGATTTTTGAGAGCGGGGGGAGGAGGGGGTGTTAGGGTAGGGGCAATTTTATTTGCTAGAACTCAGCCTGGGACAACATTATAATGCAGTGCTCCTTTGGGAAAATAGTTGACTAACCAAAACCAACAACATATTTAAGCAAACTCAGATAAGGCCAACAAAATCTCATACCTCAGAATATAAACAGTTACCACAGTCGTCATGGGAGTATTTCTTTACTCACCACTCCACTGCAATGACAGGGCGGGCAAGGCAGGAGATGAAGTGGTGCCTTATTTTGAGCTAAACAAAATGCATAAGATACACATTTGCTGTATTAAATCTTATGTTCCTTAGTCCTTGCCATCTGGCAAGTGATCCAGGGCTCATGTGAAATGAGTGGGTGGTCATGGTCCAGTTTGTACTAGATATTTATTGGGATCACAGAAAAAACAAAATAAAACACTGCAATTGGCACCAATTGCTGCTCTTGTTAGCAGCTTTCAAGAGGTGAAGGACCAAACAAAACTGAAGACTAAATCTCTCCCTCCTATAGAACTAGTCACAATTTCAGAAAGAGATAAAAGCAAGTCTGTATAACAGAGAAGGAAAGTCTGCAATGTCTCTGGCTGTCATTCAGTTTCAGAGATTCAGAAAGCAGAGATTTCAGCTCTTGGGTCACACAGTGGCTTTACTTTCCCCACTCCAGTAATGCACCGTTTTGTGAGTATCAGTTTTGGAGTCTTGACAGGTAAATTAACTTACACCTCTGATCTCTTTTTCTGGGAAGACCTGATTCTAAAAATCTAACTTGACATTATATAAAGTTATTATCTGAAAAAAATTAAATAAATTTCATCTTAGCACAACAGGCTCAACAGAGGGATGAGTGGGCCCCAAACTGGGACACTGCTGCTAGCCTTAAATTAGCTTTAATAACAGCTGTGAAAAGTGAAAGCTGTTTTATAAAACTTTATTAATAGATGAATAACAATGCTTAACAGGTTTTCTACATTGAGGAATTATGTTTCAAAGGTTATACTGCTGAAAAAGAGCCAAACACTACACCATTTATGTTGTTTTACATTTAATACAATGCAGACTTTTCAAGCACAAATACCTTTAAAGGAAACCATATGGTAAAGGCAGACTTGCTTTTCCTTGACAACCGGGAATGCTTTCATTCTAAACTTCAAGTTAAAAAGGGCTTCAGGACTGGATATCAGAATATCCTGAGTTGGAAGGGACCTATAGGAATCATCAAAGTCCAGCTTCTGGCCCTGCACAGCACAGCCTCAAGAGTCACATCATGTGACCAAGAGTGTTGATTAAACGCTTCTTGAACTCTGCCAGGGTTGTGGCTGTGGCCACTGCCCTGGGGATCCTGTTGCAGTGCTCAACCACCCCCTGGGGAAAGAACCTCTTCGTAATATCCAACCTAAATCTCTCCTGACACAACTAAAGGCCATTCCCTCAGGTCCTGTCACTCAGTCACCCCAGAGAAGAGATCAGTGCCTGTTCCTTCTCTTCCCATCATCTCCTCCCGGTCTCACCCGGGATGAACAAGCCAAGTGACCTCAGCTGCTCCTCATATGGCTTTCCCTCAAGGCCCTTCACCATCTTTGCTGCCCTCCTTTGGACACTCTCTAACAGCTTAATGTCCTTCTCATATTGTAGTGTCCAAAACTGCCACAATATTCAAGGTGAGGCCACACCAGTTCAGAGCAGAGCAGGACAAGCCCCTCCCTCAACCAGCTGGTGATGCTTTGCCTGATGCCCCCCAGAACACGGTTGGCTCTCCTGGCTGCCAGGGCACTGCTGGCTCATATTCAACTTGCCACAGACCAGGGCCCCCAGGTCCCTTCCGATGGTGCCGCTATAAATTTCTTCTATTTCAAAGAAGAACACTCATTTAGCACACAGACAGTGTGAAATAGGACTACCAGATATTTTTAATTCAGTATACCAACTTGCGGAGCAATTTTAACTCATACTCAGCTATGGTTTAACAAAAGAAAACCGTAACTCCTGTTTGCTCAAATAGCACCAAAGCAACTACACAAAGGCAATCAGGATTGTACTCTGTTTCCAGCATCAGGGAATGAATACTGAAATAACACTTATTTTGTTTACTTCTAAGATTTTGGTTAGTATCTTCTAATTTTTAAATGAAGAATTTAAACAAGTAATATTAGTGAATTTTCAACAGCTTTCCTTTCACAACCCAAAACTTACATGGGAATACTAAGTATCTAGACAAAAATAATAATCTATAGACTAAATCTAGAAAACCAATATAAGAAAGAAAGCCATTTTTATATAACTCTTTAACATTTAAATCTTGTATATTATTTGCAACAACTGTGGAATAAACAGTCTCAGACCAGAGTTAGGATTCTGTATGTAGTTCCCTTCCACTTTCCCAATTTTCAGGGATGTACCTGACTTCTCAGGATCACAGAGGGAGCTTGTCACACCAGCAGAAAAAAATAAGGCAATTCAAGACCCGCTGAACACAAGTATCTGGCAAAGAAGGTTATGAGCATGGGAGATCATTATTTTTTTGTTACCCCTTTTCAGTATACAACCACGCATCTACAGTCATTACAGTAAAAGTAAAGAATTCTAGATGTGATAAGAAAGAAAAGTTATTACTACACAGGAATGTAACATACAAATATACACTTGACTACCCTTTAATGCAAAACTAGTAAAGGTAAGAATGTGCTAAGGTAAAATTACTATGGTTTGCTTAGCTGTGCTTTCTTTTGTTTTGGCATAGCAGCTTACAGCCTTGAATCAACAGGAAGCCTCTCTCATCTGTCTGATGATGCATATCAATGATGAAGCTTTTCAGAAGGCAGACCTTATTTCTAGGTGCTTCAGTGCATTGATCGTTTAAGTGCATTGATCGGTTAACAACATACATTCTTAACTTAAATTAGTGTAGCAATAGCAGGCACCCAGCAGCCTTGGCAAAGCTGGTCAAAATGTATTTAAGCCTGACCACCTGCAAGAAGACCCTAATTGACTTATTTCTTGCCTCAAGTCCTTTTCAGAAACAAACTTCCCAAAACAAAAGCAAGGCATAACAAACACAAGAGCTATCCAACTTCAAACAAATTTTAAAGCTGTAGCTTCACTGTAATCAGCAGAAGCAGGCTGGCTGGTTCTAGCTTTACTCCAACAACAGCAGAGCAAGAGTAGCGGAGGTTGGAGGGTATGTGGCTCAGGCTTGCTGGGAACAAGCATACTTGTATGCCCTTATACTCANAGAGCGTGGTGCCCACGGCTCTGGGGTTGGGGAAACAATCCCTGTATAGGAGTTGCTTGGGAGTTGGACTAGATGATCCTTGTGGGTCCCTTCCAACTCAGAATAACCTGTGAACCTGTGAACATTGTGTGCTTGGCCGAGTTTCTGGTTCAGGTATGGCCACGCATGCTGCAACTATGCCCACAGCAGCAATGTGGACATACCATAAATGCACTGATCAGGAAATCAGTCTGTTAGGGTCACATATTTCAAAAGCAGCAGTTTTTGCTTTAAAGCTATTCATTCTAAAGCAAAGGTGAAAAATATATTGCTAATGTCCTGAAAGGTAATACATTTGTCTGAATTCAATAGAGAAAAAAACAGCATTTCCATTTGCATAATGGTTTTTTTTTTTTTTGCTTGCAAAAACAGCATCTCCAAATCCCTCTGGGCATGTACTGCTTTTCTGAAGTCATCAGACTTAGCTGCTATACAATTTTTAACCCGTGGACAAAGCAGAACAAATATCACAAAACTTGATAAGGTTCTGAAGAACAGGATAAAAAAGAACAGGGGAAAAAACCTACCAAAACAATGCAAAAAACCCTCCAAAACACCTTAAAAAAATCCCAGCAACACCAAGCTGTTGAATCTTCTGCCAACTGACATATCCAGCTCTGTGAAAGAAGGGTTGAGGAAGGTCACTGAACTGTTCTCTGCTGTCTACCCTGTTCTGTGGGGCTTGAATATCTCTTAAAGCATATATGCATAAATTAAGGATGGGTATTCCTTGATTTTACAGACCACACATATTATCTGTAGTTGTTACAAACAGGGGAAGCCTAAGGCAATCATTGTCACCAATCAGTATCACCAGATGAAGACAGAGCACTTTCAAAAACTATTTTCGTATCTGAAGTTGTTAATGCAGTAGTTAAAGAAACTGCTTTGAATTCAAACACACAGCATGTCAAGAGCTGTTATATTGATACCTTAATTTCTCCAGGAAAACATACAGACCTAGTTCCACAGGCTTCCTGAAGGCTGGGCTTCTACTAACATTTTACATGAGTGTAATGTGATACTGATGTCAAATGGAACATCAACAGCACTACGCTTTTGAAGGCAGAGAGAACATGAGCAGCTTGTGAAGAGAGAGGATGGCACTGACTTTTCCAGTAAAGCTGTTCTGTGAAAGACATTATGGAATTCCAACCTAAAAAAAAGCCTGCAAAATAAATAGACACTACTTTTTAACACTTGATATTACAAGATGACCCCATGAGTAACGTAAGATCTGTAATGTCACTGAAGTATAGCAGCACCGGAGGTCAGAAGAAAGCTGCTTTTTAAGAACATACAAGTTACCCAACTGCTTATCATGAAACGCCAAAAGCTATACTTTTGATAGTAAGGACAATATAAGTAAAGAAAATTCAGCCACTTAACTATAACACCAACTGTAACAATCTGTGCAAAAAAACCCCTAAAATAAATACTTTAACCACAGCAACAAGCCTGGGCCTTGGTTTCATCCTTCTTCATAAGAGCTGACTATAAACCATGCAGGATTCTCTAAAATTATATTTCAAGATCTACTGTCCTACCATAATGGGAATGTCCTACATAGTAAGTGTTTCTGTGGAGATTGCTCTTCCAAACACTGTCTCCGCCCCCCAGTCCCTCTCTCCTGAATTATTTGGCAAACACTTAACTTGACACCTGGCAATGCCAGCGACTGTAACACAAAGAAAGTTGCCAACTTGTTAGAAAAAGGTTCTAAAAGAACAAAAGAAATCAATTTTAATGTCTGAAAATATTGATGGAAGATTTAAGAAGTAACTGCAGAGTTTCTTCAAGTAACAAAGCATAGGAGAAGGGATAATAGACAGTAGGAATGTAAAAAAGTCAAGATTATCAACAGAGAAATTATTCTTCTTCAATGAACTGTACTTCGGAGATGCATTTCATCATTTACCTCAGAGAAAACTGCACAAAACCAACTGAGTAAAGTTTACTTTTTATAAAAAACCCAAAGGAACCAATGTCTCATGGTAACAGAGTATCAAGGTGAAGAAAAGCATTGATGAAAAAGAAATGGTGGAGAGAGATATTTAGGGCACTCAACAACACATATATACTATGGAAGGACAGAGAATTTAGTTAACCCTACCAGGACTTCAGTCTGTGGTTCTAGAGAAACAGGATTGAAAACGTAATGCATAGATCACAGAAGCATTCTCTTTCTACAGTGCTATACTGGACATGCTGACATACCCTTCTCAACAGCTAAATCATATCACATTATATAAATGCTTGGTTGGAATTTTTGAAACCAATAGGGAGCAAAAATATTTAGTAGCAGTTGAAATGTTTTCCTTGTCACTTTTTAATCACATTTGATGATGATGATGATGACATGAACAGACTGACACCACACTCCACCCACCTATCCTGCTTCAAAAGACCTTCAGTGAACAATTATGCATTTGACTCTGATGCAAGTCTGTCTATCTGTCTACTGCATCCAACGGATAAGGAAATAGTCTCTCTTAACAGTTGGAGCAGATCAATGGTTTGTCTAATCCAGCACCTTGACCCTGAAAGTGGCAGCAGGATTGCATATCACACTTTAGAAAGAGGCTGAGTTATTCCCCTTGAACTTCCTTACCAACTATAGTCATTAAGGTAGGTGTGTTAGAGGGTGTATCTCTAGCTCTTCTCTCTAGAATCTGTTTGTGGCATGTTTTCCTGAATTTACCTGATCTCATCTCCACCACCTGATTTCTGGATGGAGTTTTATTTGGCTTTTTTAATTTTCAATAATAGAAAGGAAAATCTGATTTAAAGTTCTTCTGACAGCTGCTTCTGGAATTGGTAGAAACATGCTCTTTAGTCATCAGTAACACAAGTCTTTCTCTGTTGTTGACTCCTCTACTTGCCCTTCCAAGCTACTCCTAGGAAAAACATCACTTCACAGAATATGCTAAGTTGTGAGGGATCCACCAGGATCATCAAGTCCAACTCTTAGCCCTGCACAAGACCATCCCCAAGAGTCAAGCCATGTGCCTGACTGTATTATTGAAACATTTCTTGAACTCTGTTGGGTTTGGTGCTGCGATCACTTCCCTGGGGATCCTGTTCCTGTGCCCCCATTCTTTAGTTTAACACAGAATTACAGGTAGAAACTTCACTTACAATAAGATAAAGGAGCTATCGAACATCAGATTTAAGGCATTTCTGGATTGACTGAAGTTCATTGAGATGGATACCAGGATGAATACAGCAAAGTCAAAAAGCTGATATGGGACAACTTAGCCCTAAGGCTTAGCTGCTCCATTTTAGTGTACTGTCAGGCCCATTATTCATCAGCCTAGAGACACACATGTTATGTTACATAAATGCCATCCAGCTTAAGAATCAGGCATCCATTACTATACAATCATAAAACACTACCATCTCCTTGTAGACAAGGACCAAAATAGGGTGAGGGTAAAGTGCAGATTCACCTCACCTAAACAGTTCAGTAAACAACATAGGCTTGGTATTCTCTTCCCAGGACTCCTTTAGAGTTATAGGGAAAGAGATGCAAGGGAGCACTATTTCTTGGAGGAAACAGAGATATCAGAGGCTTCTGTGTAGTCATGTGAAGTTTGACATAAAAAACCATGTCCCACATAGAGCTCAAGATGGCAGGTAAATCAGTCACAGATGAGACAGACCCTGTGGAATACCGTGGTCTGTAGACCACAGATTGAGTGTCCTGCCCTGACTTTTAATGAGATAAAAGATGGGCCTCACAGCTTAACGTTGCTCTAAGACTAAAGGAGTTTCTCTAAAGCCTTATATGAAGTCAAATATTCACTGATTTATATCCCCTACAATAGAAAAATGCCATCATCTGGTCAAGTATTCCACTTGCCAGCAAGCTAGTTGTTCCTGAAATGGCAAACTACAGGTTTGTACACACAGACCCAACTAATCATCCTGATTCATTCTCTCTCCCCCATGGTCCTGATGAGAGCAAGTCTGGCTCTAAAGCTGTAAGATAACCAGACTTCTTTAATGTTTTTATAAGTAATGTTGTAATCTTTTCATATTACATAGGAAACTTAAAGTTTTTCAAGTTAATATCACCTGTTTATGGCTGAAATTGTTAAAAGGGAACTGGGCATGCCTAAGAAGAGTTCTGGAACATGGGAGAGGATATTCAGATAGTTTATGAATATGTATAGAGAAGCAAGAACATGAAACTGAGCATGCCCAGGAAGGTTCTAGAATGTGGGAGGGAAATTCAAATGGCTTATGAATGTACATAAATGGGCAGGCAATCTGAAATGTATAAGTAGACTCCATCTTACTTTGTTCGGAGAGCACGATTTTTGGAGGAGCTATTCCCTGTGCTCCCAGTGCTGAATAAAAGCGTACCTTCCATATAATTTGTGATTGGAATTATTTCCTCCGCTCACTGACAAATGCATCAGAGAATGTACTTGTTACTGTACAACAGAGAGGTACTTGTTAATGTTTACACTGCTCAAAGCTTCAATAATATTGCTCATTTTCTTAGGCAAAACCACAGTAAATATCAGTTTCATGGACAAGGGAAGTGCCACAAAATAAAAAATTAAAAACAACTAGAAGATGATTACTGCTTTGTGAGTCCAACCCAGAAGCTTGAAACTTGAGTACACATAATTCAATTTACTCACTTTAATGAAGTCCTTCTGCCATGCAGCTAATTTGACACGTTTCCTCCTGCTCTGATTATTAAAAAGGAAAAGCAGTTGATATAAACAGCAAGGAGTAGTACTATTGCCTTCTGTGACACCAGGGTGTTTTCCAAAACTATACATAAGAAATGACCAGTGAACTTTCTGATCCCTTGGCAGGATGGGCACACAAAAAGCACACTTAATTCCTAAAAGGCATTATCTACATGCAATGAGGTTTGGAAAACCGGGACTCTGAGACAGCACTGTGACAACGGCAGGAGACAAGTACTACACATCTAGACCACTCCTCATTGGGGCACAGTCTGCTCCTGCCTCAGTACTGAAAACATCAGCTCATAATATCTTTTCCCTTATCTTCTAACCCTTTATATTCTAGTACCATACCTACACAGGTACATGTATCATAAATTCACTCAATTCATTTTACATACTTCTAACATAAATGAAGCTGTTCAATCAGCTTCATCTTTATTTTTAGTATAGCGTAAGTGCAGTTTGGCTTGCAGTTTCTCAACAACTCCAAATACCATCAAACTATGCCACAAAATAGTTGTGAACTATTCTACTACTCATTTTACTTGTCCACTTTCTCCTAGGTCAAAACTGATACTATGTAGTAATCATTAATATTAATTGACCCTGGATTACATGGGATTGACAAAATAAGAAACACTTCTCTGAACACTTATTCTTACATAAAACCCTCAAAAGTACAAAACTAGACTGATACTTAAAATCTCAGCTATTTTCTTGGATGTTTTCCTAGTCCAGCACCACAGAAAACTGCAGTGGTTAACAGATCAGATCTTAAATTCCTTTCCTTCCAAAGCACTTAATTCAATGCTATCAAGTAAAAAAAAAAAAAGTTGCTTTAACCACAGGAGATTTAATTGGATTAAATCAATTTCTACATTAAAGTTTAAAGACTTATAACTGGCTTTTCTAAGGCTGAGGGACTGCACATGAAGAAAAACTCCTCTCTAGCTCCAGATTCAAACAAAACCACAGGTTCCAAAGTCCTCACTGCAAACGCCACATGTGTACACACAGGTCTCTGGAGTAGGCCTCTCAGCAAGCTCTCAGACTGTGGGGTCTTAAAGCACATATTTCAGGTATCCCCCTGAGTTAAGCATAATTGTGTCCATTTGCATCCATATGCCTGGTTGTTTTCATGCATCTAACCCAAGTCCACTGAAACTTCCTGCAGACTAGGTCAGGTTCCTAGCTCCTCTAGCTCCTACATGCCTTCTCAGCCACACCTGCTGCAGGAGGATGTCTCAGAAACTCAAGCTTGAGAGGGGCAGGTTATCAATCTGAAGCTAAAAGAAAGTAACAGCTGTAACCCTCACGGTGCAGGACTTCAAAACAACTGCATTGTACGGTGCACACTCATGCTTTGACACTGCTGACCTGGGTACTACAGCTTTGCCCCCTGGTGACCAACCTCAGCAGAGGGCTTTCCAGTTGTAATTTAACTTCTCTTCACCAGATGCGTCATACTGCTGGAAAACCAGCTGTGTTGCAAGTGTGGGAAAGCCCCACGCCACTGGTTTGCGTGAAAGCCAGTCTACAGTGCACAGCATAGAAACAACATTATCTAGTCAACAGCACCCAGCATTCATCTATTGCTCAAGTGTTCTCAGAGCTGCACAGCCAGACTTGACTTACACAATCAAGGTAAGTTTTCTATTCCACCCTACTGTCAAATGTTTGTAAGTTTTCACCTGGGGAAAAAAAAACATCAGTATTTTTTTGGCTACACTCTTGAAGCACTTAAGAGAAACTAAACAAGGAAATGTTGCTCGCCATTTTCACTGCCATGAAACAGAGCTTCAGTCATACTGTAGGCCATATCCAACAAAATCGGAGAAACTAAGGCAAATTAAAATAACTACCATTTATATCTTCATCAGCTGTACATAGAGAGGCCTACAAGAATAACCAGTCTATATTTCTACCAATAAAGCACTGTCTTCTCTGCAGTATACTTTTCAGTATACCAATCCAATTGCTTTTAAAGGTTGCAAATACAGGAACTTTCACCAGCTCCAAGGAAAGTTTACCAGATTTTTTCACTGGTACTTGGACCTTCAGCCTGTTACAGTCACACATACGGAACTGAGCCAATTAGTCTTATGCTACACATGTTTCATCCAATAAAAATTATTTCTAGATGTAATGCCATAAATTGATTTGAAAAGTGTATGTTAGAAGAAAATATGCAGAGAAAATTATTTCCACATACAAACACCTTTCTAAGGATCTCAAAGCCTGACTTTATTGACTTCAAAAAGAAATGGAGATCAGGGGATATTAAAGTAGCCATGTGTTGTTTCAGAAATTAGGAAACCTGCAGATAGACTGAACAATGCTACCATGTAAGGCTATACAGAAAACACAGAGCAAAGCCAGGAACAGGGCCAAGCTTGCAGAGTACCCTAATCTGATAGAGGAGAGGGAGAGGAGAGGGAGAGGAGAACCATTCAGTTAGGCTGTATCTGGAGGAAGTAGTAAATAGCATGAAGACATTCCCAAATGAAGATCCAGTGAATTATTGACAATTCAAGCAAATTTTTTCTATAAAAGCATTACATTGGTATTGTTTTCATGCTTGGAGATGCTTCCCAGAACAAGATTTTGTCACTGGCCTTTTTTTTTTTCCCCGCCTTCATAGTGGAAGCTTCTTGCAGAGGAAAAGAGAAAGAAGACATGAAAGTACACCTAGAAGTGAAACATCTGCCCTTCTCTTTGTTGTCACCAGTTTAGAAAAATACAAGAAAAAAAAGGCAGCTTTTTCTTTCAGAAGTCCCAAGTGTGAAAGACTTTTGAGTCAACACAACTGTACAGCTGGGCAGAATGAACTGGATTTTAAGGATTCTACCAATAAAATAACTGTAAATCACTTTTGAAGTCTCAGTGGAGACAACATTCTGGTTTCTGTCCACACTTAAAGAGTATCATGCTTTTTAAAAAAAATGGAAGTTTTAATTATTTTCTTAAAGGTTTGTTGACTTTTCCCCTTTCTAAGAGGGCTGATGCTAACTAGGATGATCCTCCTTCCCACCCAGTAACCAGGGATGCAGCAGCAGTCAGAATATCTCTTCAAGCACAAAACTTGATTTCTAAGTTCTCAGTCTTTACCACAAGTCTTTTAGTTGCAGCAAAGCCACAAGTGTTTTACCAGATCTAGCTACAGTAAAAACAACTCAAGGGATATAAATATCATCACACATTTACAGACACTGGGCAGAACCCACAAATCTTTCTTTCTGGACAGCAGCCAATGAGAGTTTCAGAGCCTGTAAGGATTTGCAAAAGGAAACAATTCAGCCTCCTATAACAAATGTGCTGTCCCTGAAGAATAGTGTCATGGAAATCAGAGCACATAGGAACAGGATTTTAAAAAATAACATGCTGCAATGCTAACCAGCTTTCCAAACAACCCCTTAAAAGTAATTTTATACTGGGAAGTTATATTAAATACACAGAATTATTCCTCTCTTCACAACTTTAAGTAGGTGTGCTTCTCAGAATCTAAAAGCTATTTCTTGGGAAATATGGCTCATTCATCCCCTCTTGAACCTAGCTGTATCTTTAAACTAGTGTTTCTACCAGAAAACCAAATGGATGTGACATGAGGAGGTTCCACCCCTTTATTTCCTTGATGATTCCTACCTAACATATTCAATTGACAAATTCATGTGGTCAAGTGGTCCGCCTAAACACAGTAATCCCTTGGTACTTCACAGATCCCCTATTGCAGCTTCAATACATCGCAGTTTTTTCCCCTGAAGAGACATTTTCCAGCTTCCCTACTCGATCACCCCTTGTGGGGCATGGGGGGTGGCACCAGCAGGTGCTGCCCTTGGGGGCTACCCAGAGCTCATTCACTTATAGAAGTGTTGCTAAGGTTGTTAAAACGGAGGGGAAGAACTGTCTCAAAGGTATATTAACCAACCTCAGTGTGGAGCCCTCCTCGACCTCCACTTTCTCCTGTTTGCTCCTGCTTACTCCTGCTGCTCAGAGCTGAGGGGGTGGGGGGCGGGCCATCTTTACATATATATGAATTGTTCCTTCGCGGATTTCACTGCTGTTAGTTAAATGGTTCTAACAAAGTTCTTATCTGAAGTACCATCTGCCCTGTGTATTTCCATACAGGAGAATTAGTACTGGACAAGCAAAGATATCAAATTCATTTACTGGCCAGCCATGCTTATGCACTGCTAATGTTTACAGCCAGAAGTTTGTGAGCTGTGTGATTTTTCTTCTACAGCACCAAAGGACCCACTTCCACAATCCTGAGGAGCACAGTAATCCCTCGAATATCAAGAGGAGTCAGTTCTAGAATGATGCCATGATAAACAAAATCCGTGAAGTAGTGGTAAAGATGGTAAAAACTGTAAAGACATGGAACTCCCCCTGCCACGATGTATTGAACCCACAAATGGTGACTGGTGAAATAGCGAGGGATTACTGTATTTTGCATGCTGAATAGTTCCATTAGACAGAAGCTCATGGAGAATACCCACAGTTTTACCACTTGAATAAGGCTCCACAAAAGGAGTAGAATTAGATTCTAAATAGGCTAAAAATTAATAGAAGAAACAATTAATCTCCAGTGAACACCTGTTTAATTGTGTAGGTTTGCAGTAGGGCTGAGACCAGCCCTCTAGATAAAGCTGGACTTCAGTGTTTTCTACATAAACTTCTTTCTTATGAAACAACTTCAGATAAATGAATAGCCTACAAATATTATTGTAACTTTCCCCTCTGTAACACAGACACCTGCTTTCAGTCTTGTTCACACTTCCATTCGTGCATGAAGTGCACATACAAAGAGGCTGATTGTATCATTGAGTAAATGAAAGCAAGGAAATCAAACCAAAACTAGTACCCCCTGATATCACAGTTTTCTGTTCCATGCAACGGCAAGGAGCCCTTTCTAGCTAGCGCTAGCTAACTCTAATACTTCTTAGTACTGTATTGCAAAATAATAGTTATTTGCAAATTATTACTTCCCCCAGTAAGAAAACTTAACCACCTAGAAGCAAGCAAGACTCAACACATGGACTGCATTAAAGAAATTGCCACTTGAGAGGCAAAACAGACAGAATTTCACTTGCTGGCCTGCTCCACCCCTCCACTCCCAGTGCTCTCTTATTTAACAGACTGAATGTACAGGGCAATGTTCTTAAATGACAATGAATGCCTTCCAAAAAGCACAAGAGAAACTCAGATCTTTTATTTATGCACATAAAACTTTTATCTTTACTATCTCTTGACAGTGAAAGCTGTGTTTGATGTAGTTATGGGAGACCAAATGAAAACTTCTTATAATCCACATTACTGCACTCAGTGCAGACTCCCTTCCCAGAAATACCCACTCCACATTGCAAATATATTATGCTACTGGATTGTCTCAGAGATCACTGGACACTCTTGCACCAATAATGTACCACAGCCCTTTGGCTGGCCAACATTGCGGTCTCTCTCTATGCTTATGCAGTGATTCCTTCTATCCTGTTGTTTCCACTTCCCTCTGTTGTTCCTTACTGCCCATTGTACTGCAGAAGTGACAGAGACATGAGAGCCCCACTATGGTTACAGCTCTTGCAGCAATTTCTTCTACAATTTTAGGCTTCAGAATGTCTTATACTTGAATGTGCATAAAGAGTATATGCTAGACATCACTAATACAGTGTATTAGATTACTTCCAAATAGGTGATGTATAGAAAAAAATCCCCTACAATAAACAACCCCCCACCCCAAACTTGGAAAATATATTTTTGTGCCTGACATACAGAGCAGAATAAGTCACATGAAACAGGTGTTAGTAACAATATGCTTATTGACACTAATATTATTTAATGCTCAGATAGCACAAAGATTAAAAAAAATATGAGTATAAAGCAGAAGAGCAAAATAAGATAGCTATTTCACATGACAGAAGCAACGAGTGGATTCAGCTCCAATGGCAACTGCTACTGTATTTAATCTGTTGTTTTCTAAATTGAACATTTTCTGTTTACTCTTCTAAACTACAAGCACGATAAAACCACAGTTTTTGTGCCTTATTTAACACGGTACAGAGCTATTCAGTTAATACATATATTCACTACAAAATACTCCTCACTAGACCTTGGCATTGCTAGTCAGACTGTATCTTAGAGCTTCTGGATATGTTTTAGATGGAGGTAATGAATTGAGTGACAGTGTAAATGAGGGAGAATAGAGAACAGCCCCATTACAAAAAACCATAAGCTCAGGAAAGCTAGCTAAAGAAAAAAAAGCTGTTCAAGTAACTGTTCTTATCTTTCACAGATAATGAAACTTAGGTGAGAGTATCACAAACCCGTAGAAGAAAAAAAAAACTTGGAAGCTACTAAGGAGGTAGTAATGAATTTCTAAAACTTTTCTTTGTTGGTAAAACAGAAAGCAAAACTAGTAAATCCAAATATACACTCTGCTAAGTCAAAACTGCCTAACTAGGATTACTCTAACTTGCAAGTACCAGGAGAAACTAGCTCTCCTTTCAGCTTTTAGAGGAAAGCAAACTCTCACTCATACACATATCCTAATGGTTAACAGTAAGGGAAGGCATTAGTAGCTTTTACACGAGTAAGTTTTGTAAATACGCAATTTAGGGATTTGGTCATAAATGCAAGAATACAACAGTCAAGAAGATCTCTTCCAGAATCTCTTCCCTCTCTGAAACACTGCCACTAGAAACTGTGTCCTAGTTTTGTCAGATAGACTACATCATGGCTTAAATTAATTTGAGCAAGTATAAAAAGTACTGCTCTCAGACATTTCTTGAAGGATCACTTTAATAACTTCCTTTAATTCAAATATATTGTTGTGGGTTTTCCCATAAATGCAGCCTAACCTCCTCAACTTTGTACTCAATACTTCAACTCCTCGAAATTCTTTTTGGCTTTGTCCGCATCTACCACTGTAAAAACACCCTCAGGATTAAAACCACAGTCAAGCTCTGCCTACGTGCCACAGAAGAAAAGCAACATGGCCACCTGATCAAGATTAGAAAGATAACACACATGAAAGTATTTAGAGTGGTTAATTTGCTACTACATCTACAGTAACTGGGTGTAGCTGTGCCCTTTCTAACAATGTCAAGGTTGTACTCATTTAGCCACAGCACTTGAAAAGACAAACAGTTTCTGGGACTGAAACTTAACTCAGTCTAGTTAGATCATGTGCATTCTCAACAATGATTCAGAGCAGAAGGTTGAGGTCACTTCTCGGCCAGCCGTGATGACTTAGGACAAAAATATTTTAACTCCCTGTGAATTGAGTTGCTTTTGTTTTGAAATAATGTCTATGGCAAGCAGAAAGCAGCAATTAATTTAATGTAATAGAGAAGAATTTGATTTCTAACCTTAATAGACCTTTCTCTACAAGAGATAGTTACTCAGAATAAATGCATGTCACAACCAATTCTGGAACTGGACCTGGAACAGTAATAAAGGCAACTCTCTCAAAAAAAGCTCAACATCTGGATGCTTAAGGTGTTTTTACTTACTATTTCAATTATAGAACATTGTTTGCCATTTACTTATTCACAGATGCCTCTAAAAATTAATCTGCATAAAACCAATTTTGGTTTCTATATTAACTCACAAAGAGGCATACAGAACACCAACTGTAGGAGAAGCTCTTGCATTGAACACCTCACCATGTGCTTATCTAACCTAGATGCAGAAAAAGCTGATGCAGGAGTGGAAAGCAAAGGAAAAAGCAATAAAATTTGCAGTTAATATTAAATCAACATTTCCATTTTATGTATGCTATGAATATCAACCCAACACTGCACATTAAGATATATATATGAACTACATATTAAGCATAGGCCTTTAGGGACATAAAGTGACTTAACAATCAGATATACACAAAATATTACATTGACAATACTAGAAAACAACAATACTGAGAGGTTATCAGCAGTTCACAAAATTCTGATGCTCAGCTTTATCTCATTTTAATACTATTAAATTGTTGATAAAATCTGTATGCAGAGATACAAACAACCTTTTTCTATTAAAAAAAAATGGAAGATTTTCTCAGTATTGTTTGTTTTTATCTTGTACTGCTAGCAAATATTATGTGCACTGGTAAACAGCTGTATTTTGTATTTCAGCAATCCAGAGAGAAAAAAAAGTAAATCCTCTCAAAGTGTGCTCTAGTTTGTTCATGACACAATGGCCTACAGACTAACTGTTAATAATTTTCAGAGTAATATGTTGAGTCAATCTCTACTATTTAAAACAAACACAAATCCATAGAAACAGTCATGAAACAAAGCTGAAGCCGATGCACTGCATACTTACAGTCTCAAACAGCATAGTTTGGGGTAGAAATTAAGAATGTTACAAACACGTGAAATTCTGAGAAAATGCAGCAGGTAATGTCATCAAGACATGGACAGAAGACAATTAACATTGCCTTTTAATTTTAATGAGCTGGTTTTTAATTTTAATTTCTGATCTGACCTGGTGGAGCGAGACCAGAGGAGGGCCACAAAGACGATCAGAGGGCTGGAGCACCCCTCCTCTGTGAAGACAGGCTGAGAGAGCTGGGGCTGTCCTGCCAGGACGAAAAGCTCTGGGGAGATCTCATTGCAGCCTTCCAGTACTTAAAGTGGGATACAAGAGAACTGAAGAGGGATTTTTTTTGAGAAGGACTTTTAAGGAATTGTAGTGACAGGACAAGGCGGAATGGCTTTAAACTGAAAGAGAGTAGGTTTATAATAGATGTAAGGAAAAAATTCTCTCCAGTGAGGGTGATGACACTGGAATAGGTTGCCCACAGACATTGTGGATGCCCTATCCCTGAAAGTGTCCAAGACTAAGTTGAATGGGGCTTGGAGCCACCTGGTCTAGTGGAAGTTGTCCCTGCTCAGGGCACGTGTTTTGGAACAAGATCATCTTTAAGGTCCCTTCTAACCCAAACTATTCTATGATTCGATGGTCTGTAAAGTTTGCTGCTCTTTTTTCTGTGTCCAGTCTGTACAAAGTTTGATGTCAACTGAATGTCCATACTGAATGGGGATGCAAAACACTATAACCTGAGCTGCATATCACAGATTGAGATATGGTTTGTTGGACACTTTGCAGTTCCTCTGTGTGTCCACATCATCATGCCAAAACATTCTTAAGCAGATCAATCAAGTAAAAACCGGGTGTACAGCATTTTGGCTGTCAAAAAATCCTTTATCTATTATAGGTAGAAAATGGCAAAAATACAGTCCAGTATACCATTTTTACTTGTATGCTTTTAATAATATAAAGTTTTGACATATGATTCCAGCAATCCAAAAAAAAATTCCAGCAATCCAAAAAAACCCCAACCTTCTCGTTTATCAAAAACTCTCACAGGCTCAGGCAGTGCTTCCACAGATGTTTCCCTGTGCAGCACTGACAACCTGAGTAGCTCACATCAGTACTATTTCTGGAGCACCACATGTCAAGCTGGGAGACTGGTCAAAATTTAAACTAGCTTCATCTTTTTCCATTTCTATACAGGGTTTTAAAATTCATTCATGTTTCTTGACCCAGTTCGCCAGTGGCCTTCAAAACTGAACACAAAAGGTGGGAAGTGCATCGCCGAAGTGACCTTTTACAAGACATCAGTAAGCACTGGGTTAAGCCATCACAAAGACTGCCACAGCCATTTTGGCACTGCTTATGGATGGGAATGACCACTACTGGGGCATTTATATACTGGTTCTGTTACAGCAGCAGAAGTGGGCTTGAAAAACCTACCTTCAGCTACTTATTATTGTCTCATGCCACATTTTTTCAGAAGGCTATTTTTAACCTGGATTATTTCAATAAACTATTTTACTGCATGACACCACAAGCCCTTAGGCTGGTATTGAAGGGGCTGTGAAAAACAGCACAGGGAATGGAGCTAAATATCCACCTTTGTAATTAGCTCCACAACAAATACCAGAACTAGTAGGAGTTATTAATCTTGAAGGTTACTGCAACAAATTATCCAAATTGTCTGCCACTGTCCGAAAAATACCAGCAATAACAAAATTAAAAGTATTATGCAAGACACCAAAAGGTACCACCTGGAGCAGCATGCATTTCAAAACAGTACAGGACTGAAGGACTGCCATTTCAGAAAGTTTGATAAGTTCACACAGGAAAATGAAGTCTAAAAATAGCATCTTTGATAGCAACATCAACAGGCACATTATGAACCAATTTCAACTTTGAGGGCTCTCTAAATGCTGGACATCTTACTCCCATGATCCCAAATCAAGTGTTTCCACTCATCATGTTAACTTCTCTGCTCCCTGAACCCTGCACTGAGCCATTCCAGCAAGCTAACCCCACAGAAAGTTAACTCTTGGCTTTGTTGCATGTACTTTCTTCTGTGTTAATGGATATAATGGGTCAGCAGAAAACCAGGTAAGCTCCGAGCCAGTGAAAACAGGAGAAGATGAGAAAAGGAAGGAAGGAAGGAAGGAATCAACCAAACTCTTCTCTCTATCTAAGCCTCACGATTTAATTCTGCACTGGCTGAGATTCAAAAAAACCTGATAAAATGACAAAAGAACTTCCTTACAAGTGAGCAAACAAGGGACAGCAAATGCATGACAAAGAGGTACAAACAACCTATGGGAGTTGATTATTGCCAAGGTTAAGTGTCTATTTTTTCTTTCACAATACTGGTCTGGCTACCTGTGAACACACCCAGGTGAGCTTGAAGGTTCAAATACTGTTGAAAGGAAATGACACAATCGGATAAGAATCCAGGAGGCATCAGGAGGTCTCAAGTCTCTCAAGCTCTTCCTCTTAGCCCAAGGCCAGGTCTACAATAGGGTAGGTATATGTGTAATTTTGCTCACCCACTCTCTTTCTCATCCACTATTTTGAGACCACATAGCTACAAATAGGAAGGTTTGATGTGCAAAGCCAACCCAAATTGCCAAATGCCAGGCATTTCCTAGAAGAGGCAGATAGAGAAGCAGGCAAGGCAGGTGAAAAGAAATATTCTCTTGTATCCGATTCTGAAATAATGACTTGCAAGAAAAAAGCCTCCAGGAGCATTCACCAATGGCAGTGGAGGAAGTGACTAACTTTGACACTTCCTCTGGGTCTCTGCCAAAGGATTCAACTTTATTCCAAAAGAGAACAAATGCACTGGGTGTTTCAGAGCCCTCCTTGCACCTGGAGAACCAGATCAGATCACCTACATATTGGGAAGTCCTAATTATACAGCACAGTCTTACAGCAGTCAAATTTGCAATACAGTGACAGCATCCAAGTGAGCAGAGCAGCTGGGGACTGATGCATCTGGCCATCTGGTAACACCCATGATCTCTGAGGACACAGAATCTCTCTCTAGGTCAAATGCCCTCAGGTCTGTATTTGTTTTCTTCTTTCTGTATTACAGACTTAGGCTCACTATCTTCCTTACATTTTTTTCAATGACTCTCTGCAGTGCTGATTCCCAAACCGTGGTCTGAAATTGGGCAGCATTCAGCAACCAGTGTCAGGAACCACCATTAAGAGAAAACACCAATTTGTGTCTTTTGGATGGCCTGTAAGAAAGACTGAAAGTTCATAGTGTTATTGTGGTGGAAACCGCTGCTTTTGGTATTGTTTAATACACATTAAAACATACACTATCATAGGAAGTGATCAACTTCCAGCACACAAAGTCTGTGATTAATCTCTGAACATTAGCTGTAATGCTGTCTTAAACCCCCCCTGACAGAAGCAGATTTCTTTCCTTTATATGCTTTATTGCAATTATATTGCCTATAGTGACTGCTAACAACATTGCAGCTGGAGTCATCAGTCCAGGTGCAGAATGATCACTCCTCACATGTAAACCAAATATTCTCTAACTTATTCTTTCCCAGCTGAGTAGGAATCATGTTTGCAATCTTAGGCACTGTCTTTAATAATTCAGCAAATCTCCAGCAGATCCTTCCAGCTAGCCTAAAGGTAAGGGTACTGCACATTGTATAAACTAGTGCCTACCTACTGAGAGGTATTGGGAAAAAAGTCTGTAGCTCCAACCAAAAGCCTGTATCCTTCACCAGTGACAAATTATCTAGTCAGAGAGACTCTAGTCCTTAAGTGACATCCATTACTTTTACCTTTATTCCCACAGAAGTAGTTTTTTGTTTGACTGCAAGGGGTTTTGTTCAGCTGTAGTTTGTAAGTTGACTTCAACTGACTAGGCCACACCATGGCCAAAATAAGCAGCCCCTTACTAACCCTGACATTTGCATCACCATGTCCTCCTCTGGGTCAGTAGCTGTCAGTGATGAGGATGGCAATGCTACAAAAAGAGGTTCGCAGCAAATGGCAGACTCAAAAATCCTCTCCACTAAAGGATTTCAATTCCAAATACCTGTAATATGTCTGTTTAACCTAATGACAAAAGACTGTACCAAAGACTGCACACAAGCCAGAAGCGTTGCCTCTAATCCATCATCACACTGCAGGAAAACCATTCATGATGAATATACTCAACTGGGCAGACTGGATTATCCCAAAACTGCTACTGAGAATATTTCTTGCAATTATTACAATTATTGCTTCTTTTACTGTATGCCTGTTGAAAAGCCTGGTGTAAAGACTGACCAAAAAAAGCATACAGCACAGACTGATAATAAATTTTGCCCACATCAGTCTATTTATAGCTTAATGTTTGCATGACACAGGAAGTTTGGCATCGGACTAGATGATCTCAAGCAGTCTTTTCCAGCCTAAATAATTCTATGTACAGAGCTTGAAAATGAGTATCGTTTAATGAAAATTCCTCTGCTGGTATGTAGTTATGTTTTATCCAGTTCCCAGCAAACAATCTAGGAAAGCGAAACTTGATATATGCTTGTTCTGAGTTTAAAAGGAAGCAGAACCCTTGAGAAATTTAAACCTGCTGCCTTGTATGAAATTCCAGATTTCAAATGCCATACAGAAGGCAGAACTGATGCTCAGGAAGTCAAACAAATACAGATGCATGCCAAAATCTCATCTCTAAAGCAGTGACAGCTCTTGGCTTTCTTGACTGATACTTCTTCATGACACTCAGCACCACAAAAACAGGATAACCCATGGCACTGACCACCTAATCTGTGATCTTGCATCTAATGATGATCAATAACTGAACCTTCACAGGTAGCACAGAAAGTTCACAGTAACCTACACCCCCTTATGCAGGGTTGTATACATAGACATTGAGTTTGCGGTCTAATGTTCTTTGCAACCTTCTGGCTGATGAGAGCTGTTACACAGTTACCTTCATTCTTGTTTTAGGACCAATAGTCAAATGAAGAATGAGGCCATGTGCTCCCTTCCCCTTTCTTCCCTAACTAGCACGACACAGTATCCTCATTCAAAACAATCTCTTGCAGGTAGTCAGTGNGCACACAGTACTCAAGATGAGGTCTGACCAGCGCTGTGTACAGGGGAAGGACAACCTCCCTGGACCGACTGACCACACTGTTCCTGATGCAGGCCAGGATGCCATTGGCCTTCTTAGCCACCTGGGCACACTGCTGGCTCATATTGAGTTTCCTATCAATCAGTACACCTAAATCTCTCTCCACTTCACTAGTCTCAAGCCACTCCTCCCCCAGCCGATAGCAGTGCATGGGGTTGTTATGGCCAAAGTGAAGAACACGGCACTTACACATTCTGAGGAGCAGTTGCCTCCATTAATTCCTTATTTAAAAGACCTTACACAGTTTTGATAAAAACCTTTCAGAAGATGCTGGTACACATCTTAAGCACTGTCCTCTCTGCTTGGGATTTGAGGTATAGCTCTCTTCTATCACCATGATGCAGGTTCAGTGATATTTCTATACGTGTTCCCAGAACTACCCAATATTCGTGAGATAAAATCTCACTAGCTAGACAAGAGACCACTTGTTAATGCATTCTAAAGTCAGAAAACATTATTCAGAAAACTTACAGCATTGGAAGTCTAAAGCAATCTCCTATCAGTTACTCAGTTTTATGAGGCACTGAAGCAATGCTTCTGCCTGGAGTCACGTTCACAACTGTCACTAATAATGTGCTGACTGCTAGTAAGCAAAACATAAGTACTCCCTGGAATAGGGAAAAATTACACATCCACTTAGAACTACTGTGCACAGAAGCTAAACCAAGTGACAAAACAAGTATGCATTTAAGTCTTACCTAGACTTTGCAAAAGCAAACCCACATGTAATAAAAGACGTCTTTTACTAAAACTGCCAGAGGTGTGCAAACCCAGGCTTCAGACAGTGCACACTGACCTCTGTCTGACCTAACATAAATTTCAGAGCAACATTCTAGTGATAAACACCAAAGACTTCACAGGAGTATGGGGGTGGCACCTGTGTGAGTCAGGAAATCTCAGATAGAAAATAGGGTGGGGTGTTCTCTTTATTTGCAGTGTGCTTCAGATGCTCACGCTTCAGGATGCTGGGGCAAAAGACAGGCATCACTGACAGCAAGAGTATCAGCCTCCTTCATGCTTTGGATTACAGACCTGCCTGATAATTATCAACCTTCTATTTAGCAGTGTACATTGTGCTGTTAGAAGAGGATACATAGCGCCTGACTTGAAAAGCAAGCAAGACGATTTGGATATTCTGTTTTGGGAAGCAGTAGAAACATTCTATTATGTCGTGCTTTTAACATAAACACTGGATGATGTGGACAACTACTAAAGCTAAAGTTTCTTGGAGGTTTTTATTTTTCTTTTAGAATTACATACAGAATTTTGTGAGCTGAAATATCCCCAAAATCCTTCATTAAAAATAACAGAGGCCTACTTAAAACACTGATGAATACGCTAGTACTAACTTTGAAGCTTCACTACCTAAAAGATATAGGTATTGAAGCCCCCCAACTTTCAAGGGGCCGCAGCTCTCTTTCCCCTTGTGCGAAGTCCATAATCCACAAAGGTAACAAGCTCATGAATATTCATTTAAGCCCCACCTGTTGCCCTCCCCCCCATCTCTGGGTCGGCTATGGGGCATTCCTGGAAGCTCCTTGCACCATATGACCACTTAGGGGAGTGACGGGGTCTTCTCTGCTCTGTCCCTGCCCAGGGACTCCCTGAGAATCAGGAGGGAGCGGTCTCTGTGACCACACCACCACTGCATTGAGTCCCGGGTTTCTGCTGCCACTGCTGCGGCAGCTGGAGCGGGCTGAGGAGCCACCACAGGGCTATGCTTCTGACCCCTCCTTGCAGTGTTCCCTCCCTGGCATGGGCACTTGCGGTGCTGTGCCAGGGAATGCAGCAGGGATGGTCCTGGCCCCACTACAGGCACGGCACAGCAGCTGGGCTCCCAGCAGCTGGGGCCAGGGCTCTGAGCAGTGGCAGGGATCAAGACATCCAGTCATGGTTGGTAGGGGCAACGAGGCAGCTGCTGCAAATGAGACTGCTGCCAGGACCAGAGCAAGCAGTGCCATGACTGCAGCTTTGGCACCTGCGGGAGGCTTCCGCCCCACTGCTGGGCTCAGCTGTTCCTGTCTCAGGGGGTTGGCCTGGCACTGACAGATGATGTTCCTGCCCTGCCAGGCTGGGGTGGCCCTGTCCCTGCTGGAACATCGAGCTACCGAGCTGTGTTTAAACATGGCTGCAGCCCATTGCCATGGCAACAGCACTGCACAGCACTGGCATATTAGTAACAGCCATTCTAGCAGAAATTGCCAACTATTCAGGAATTTGGAACTATCCTTATCAGTGGAAATGAAGACATACTACCATTTCTCTTCTGTCTATATCATTGGAGTGCCACCCCTATGCTTATAAAACCAGCTTTGGCTTTTGACCTATGGCAGACTTGAAAGAACCTTTTATCTCCAACCCAGCCTGAAAACCACTGATTGCTCTTCCTTATGGTGCTGATATACCAGAGTAGATATTCCTGTTGCAAGATCTGAGTTATCACTACAAAACACTAGAATTTTTGTGACCAGAAACAATTTCACTTGACCAGTCTTTTTCCTAAGTGGGTACACATACAGTGAGCCCCCTGGTTTTGTGGGTCCACAGGTTCCCATCCGAGCTGCAGAGACTGCGAATTGCGATGACAGCAAACTCATGAATATGCAATTAAGCCACACCCATCGCCCTGCCCCCCTCAGCTCCTGAGCTCTGGAGGGCATTAACAGGACTGCCCCACACCCTGTTTTGCCTGAGGAAAGCGAAGGAAATGCCTTATACCCCTTCACAGCCGCAGAATCCTGGCTTTTGTCCCGCAGCTGCTTTTCCAAATACAGAAACCCCATGGGAGCCGGTGCTGCCCCCCTAGCGGAGCTGGGAGGGGCTGAATCTCCTGCCACTGTTTATTCAATGTCATGTCTATCAGGGTTGCTGTTTGTTGGTGTGTGTCTCTTGTGTTCAGACACGGCAGAGGTGCCGCACTGCCCTGACAAACCTAGGGCGACTCGGCTTGACCACCCTAACCACCACCAGTGCCACCTGCCTGGGAGCACTCCTGGTTCGCTACTGCGTATCGCAAGCCTGGGACTGCTCCCAGTTCACTGCTGCACACGCCACACGCCCAGGAGAGGTCCCAGCTCCAGGGTGATGATGGCAATCCCCCTTCCCCTTAAATGATGCAAATGGACGGTGCTTGGGGACTGCATGGGGCAGGGGTGATGGGAAGGGCTTGATTACATATTCATGAGCTCGTTTACATATTCATGAGGTGTTGTTCTTCTCGGCATTATCTGCACATGCGCAGACCCCACTTTTTGCTGAAAAATGAATCACGAAGGATTGAAACACAAAGATGTGAACCATGAATAACCATGGATTTACTGTATATGTGACGTACAAAGATTATTTACTAAAAGGTAAGAGGAATATGTAGATGCAGACTTGGCAAAAGCTGAAGACTGCAATAGCAGCCTCATAACTTTTTCACCTCAAGGTGATCCCTTCAGCAGTAACCATGGTAGAAATACCAATGAACAAGATGAAAATTTTCACCAGCTTTAAATTTTGTCAGTTCACATGCCCACACAGTCCCCCTAAATGCTGGTGGTACTGCAAGAACTTGAGAAACTTCCTAAACTAACAAATAAACAGTTTAACTTGCAGAAACTGTAACTCATTCAGTTTGGGTAGCATTCATCTAACACTTAACTATTGTGTTTATGAAGCTGGTCTGCCAGCTTCGTTAATTTCATCTGATTTATCCAACACAAATACATTAAGTGTCTGAAATACAGCATCTGACCCTGGGCAAGGAAATCAAAAGGTGTAACACAGGAACAGCTGTTATTTTGCCAAACATGGAACCTTTGGTCAGTGTTTACTAGTAACAAAAATTACACTGGCTGGAAGCTACTGAACTGATCTCCAAACAATTTAACTACCACTTCAAACAATTTAACTACTGCAAATCTGTCTCCACCAACTACTGTCATCTCCAGATTGTCCTCAGGATACACTACAAAGAAGGCAGAAGAAACATGGCCAAAACATGGCCTGTCTGCAGTCAGTACTATGCAATTAACAGATATCATGCCAAAGGAGCTCTTTAGGCAAGAGCTTTTTTTCTTGACAGTGTTTATGATTTATAGAGAGTAAACGAGAATATATTCCTTTTACATTTCACTTGCATTTAGCAACTGGTGTGAGAGAAAACTGCATGGCATGTAACTATATTGTATGTATAGCAAAATGCTGAAAAATGACAGTGAGAACAGCACCTCCGTCATTTAGTCATGCTCCCTGTTATCTTCATAATCAGAACTGTTAAAATGCTCAGACTGAAGAATGAGCACACAATCATGAGAGAACAAACTGATTTCTACTTCTCTAGTTCTCAGTTCTCCATAAGAGCTCTTAGGTGAATTCCAACTTTAAGAACTGTTCTGTTTTTGAAGGAGATGTGAGGCTGTCACTTTCTTGGTGAGGTTTGGGGATTTATTTTTTTTGCACTGAGTGTCAATAAACAAATATTTTAACTACTAAATACCTGCATTTCATTTAAATTCACCATTAAAAGACGCACATGATCTTATTTTCTGTATTCTCCGGCCCCACCATTATCTAAATTCTCTAGAATTCTCTAAAACAACATTCATTTCAGGTAATACGTACTTAGGAAGCAGAAAGAAATTCTTCTGCACAAAGGGGAGTAGGAGGAATAATTCAGGACAAATAACATCAGTCCTAGTTCCAAATAATTGGCTTGTTGGGAAGTAACTGTAAACATCAAACTGAAGAATTTCATGTTTTAATCACTTTTCTCCCATGCTTTAGAGAATCTATTAATCTCTTTTTTAAAAGTGTGAAATACACCTTGCTAGTGTCTAGGCAGCAAGACCACAGAACAGAAGACAATAACCATCATAATTATAACAGAATTTTTTTGTTTACTGAGTATGTCAAACACTAAATCAGGGAAAAAACGTATTTCTGAAAAGACTGGTGAAAAATTATCCTGAAACTAGAAAGAATAAAAATGTTAAACATTTATTAGAAAATACTAACCAAGTATGGTCATATATAAACACCTGCAAGAAACTGAAACATGGCATCATTAAGGAATAAATCATTTAGCTTATAATCCATCCTGCCAGTTCTTCTCATTTAATGTTGAACATTTGACACTACAAAAAGGTGGCAGTGTAAAAAAACTGAGAATAGTTATTTTACTAATTTTTAAACAACTACTATTTTTTCAGGTTTCTGCCTCAGCTTGCTTAAGGCTTGCAATCTTTTGCTGCCTAGAAGTATAGCAAAGATTTGACATGATTTACGGTAAAGGCAATGTAAATGTACTGCCAAAAAAATCCCACAACCATTAAGTTCATTATTTGGCTTATTTAATGCTGGAGAAAGCAACTGGCCATCACAGACAGAGCTGCATTACCTGTACTATACTTCCAAGGACCAACTTAGTAGAGCTTGAGACTTGAGTGGAAATCAAGAAACTCACAGGAGACCACCAAAAAATACCCTCAGTTCTCTTACTATTGCCGAATATTCCACAGACACATTCAAGCCCTGTGTACAGCAGCTGTACTGTCGGCCCTCTTGCACTTCGCGGCCCCCATATTGTGGCTTCAGATCTTAGCGGCATGATTTTTTAGCGATGAAAGAGACCCCTTTTCACAACTGCACATGCACAACCTCCCTCGGAGCCACCGCCGTGCAGTTATGGAACTGTGTCTCTGGCCGAGCCGAAAAGGGGTTTTTCCCAGCATGGGGTGGCTGCGGGCACCGGGAAGGGCTGGCACAAACACTGATAAACAGCAACACAGTGCCGAAACAGCGCTGGGGCCACATGAGGGGGCAGGGCAAATTTGATATTAATGAGCTGCCAATCAACACAGAAGTAGGGCTTCATGGGACCCAATACAGGAGACCCAACTCTATACTTTCCAAATATTTCAGCTACTCTTTTCTTCTTTTTGGTAGCCACTATTCCTACTTCTCAAGTCCAATTTGCAGTTATTTTTGGGAACATTGAGTTTATAGCAAATTAAGTTTTTCAAGCATGCATTAAGAAAGTTTGTCCTATACCACTGTTACTACGTAGGAAGTTGCTTTAGGTCCTCATCTAAGCTCAAGAAAAGCATGGCTTAAGGAGAGGCCAGCAAAACACCATCAGTTCTATCCTGCCAAAAGTATCTTTAAACTACAAGTGTGATTTATAGACAAGTCTCTCCCCTCTGGAAGAAAGAAACTGCCAACCACCTCAGCACTTAAGCCAAAGGATACCAAATGTATGAAATATCTAATGGTCCACTTAGTCATAAAAAGTGTACTAGGAGCTACACTGGTGCTCTCAGAAAACCATGTGGTTGTTCATCTTTCTCCATATGTTACTGTCTGCTTACAAAGGAAAATAAAGCTTTATATTTCAAGGTGGCAGAAGTGGGGCTTTCACAGGTGTGGTATTGGTATTTCTACCAACAAAGGAAAAAAACCCAACATACAAATCACATAAAGGAATGAATGACCCTTGGATGACAAACACCTAAATTATCTTGGAAATCATCAGTAACCCTCTGAGAACAAAACAGAATGCACAGCTTGAAGTTGAGAATGGACTTTTAAAAAAAAACAAAGTAAAAAAATATTTTAACAGTTCCTAATTTCTGCAAAACTCTAAAAGAAAAAAAATCAGTTCACTCATTTAATTAGATGGAAAATACACCTTGGAAAAAAACCTATGTTTTGCAAATCACGAAAACTACAGCGCTATTTCCCTGTAACTAACATGCCATCACTGAATTCTGATGTGAAAGGCCATAAAACTGTTAGGTGGTGGCAAGAACAGTAAATTCTGGGTATTTTAAGATTTAAACAGAACTATTTCTGGTTTTATTAGGCATATCAAAATCATGGCTAAACCTCAGCAGCAGGCTGGTGCTTTTAGGAAAAAATCTTTAAATCAGTAAAAGTTTATATTTTTTGGCACATAGGCACCATCCTAACAAGTCTCTTTAAAAGTGAGTATCTCAGTGGAGGTAATATTTATTGTTTACTATACTTCTGGTTGTTAGGGGTTACCAAAAAGATCCTGTTTTTTCATGACATCAGCTGCATTCCAACAGAAATGTGTGCTCAGGAGTTTTAGTAATGATTGTAGCCTCCAACAACTGAAAACTTGGCCAAAATCCTCTACACCTGCAGATCAGCTGAGTAAAATGAAACAAACAAACAAACAAACAAACCCTAAGAAGAATTTAACTGGAATTTCTGACTTAGATCCTAGGAAAGACAAATTATTATTTTTGTTTCTCAGATCGGTCATTGAAAGATGTTTGGACCAAATTTTGAGTATCTGCTAATTGTTGCTGCTCATTCAACTAACTGCTTGGCTCTGGACCTCACCTCAGTGTGTCAGAACTGTAACACACTCCACACCAGTTCAAATCTACCAGGTCAAAGGGATTTCAAGACAGAGTGCTCAAATTTTCCAAAAATAAATATGTCCCACCTGCTTTACAAATCTCTTATCTGTTTCTTTCTCTAAAACGTTGATGAAAATATTCCATGGCCATTGAGATACCATGAAAAGCTAACTGTGAAAGACACGGATCCTATAGTCTCGAGTAAAATCCCATGAAGACAAAAATCTTGAAAGCAGGCAGCACACTATTTGTAGGAAATCAAGTACAGAGATATACTGTGAACATTGAGGGAAAGCCAGAATACTGTAGCACTGGTAGATATCATCCTCTACGTGGATAGCATTCAAGTGTGTAAATGACAATCATGGAACTACAGTCAGCCCTCTTGCACTTTGCGCCCCCCATATCGCAGCTTCAGATCTTAGCACCATGATTTTTGAGCGATGAGGGAAACCCGTTTTCACAACTGCGCATGTGCAACCTGCCGCAACAGTGGCAGCGTGGGCGGCAGGGGTGGCGGCGCAGGTGGCGGCACGTGTAGCGGGGGTGGCGGCGCAGGCGGCAGCAGCAGCAGCAGCGGTGTGAGTGGCGGCCATTCAACGCGGAAGTAGGGCTTCACGGACCCCAATTAACACCGCAGGTGCACGATACAGGAAACCCGACTGTATCTAGCAAAGTGTATCTATCAACAGCAAAGTAGTTTTGGACTCTAAAGTTCTGTATAAGCTACAGAGCTGAACAATTAGCTGTCTGACAAGTGGGTAGCTCCCCGCCACTCAAGAGATCCCACTCCTGCAGCCACCCCAGCTACCAAAACCTTTCCATGTAAATCCAACACAACCAGGCAACCCTGTCATAGAACCAGCAGTATCCAAGTGGGTTTATTTGAATTTGAGGCCCAAAATAAAAAACATAATGAGACTGAAGACTACAAAACAAAACAAAGGGTTCAGACTCAGATTTTTATGAATACTATGTTATCACATTACTAAGGTAGGCAATTCCCAATTCAAAGAAAAGACAGAGTTAGAATAAAAGGTTTAGGAGTATTTGCATTATAATATGCACAAGCTCCTGACACTACTCCACATTCCAAGTTCTTATTAAGCAGCACCACAAAGAAGAAAACTGTCTTACAAGATAACTTGACAGAACACTGTTTTGTCATGAATAGGGAAAGGTTTTGAAATCAAACAGCTCAGCTCTGTTAAAAATTTATACCAGTTTTCTTTATTGAATTCTTTTCTTTGCTGAAAGCCTACTGCAACTAATAAGATGCAAACCACAGCAAAAAAACTCTCAAAAGCTTATACTGTATTTTCTAGAGAGTAATACTATTTGGGTGGGGGGCAGGGGAAAGCTTTATTGACAAAATGATCTATAACAAATACTCTTAGATTAAAGAATTGTGACAACATTTGTTATGTACTTATTAATGTAAACCATTATTCCCCAGTCAGAAGCAATTCTCTCACTGACAACTTGATTCTCTGATTTGGGTTTTCAGTCAGCATATGCTTTAAACAAAGACTGTTCTCTCTGTCTTTGTTTCCTTAACTGTTAAAATAGATGAAGGACAGAGTAAGCAGATTTTTGTAACCAAAATAGTTAAATTTATGCAATCTCTATCCATGTGACCAGGACACAGTAGTTCTGCAAAGTTACATTTCCTGGAAGGCAGGCAAAAAGATGAGTCCTTGGCTATCAGTACTGTCCGAGTACTGATGGAAAACTAGCAAATGTTTGTGCACAAATCTCTAGCTCCACCACTACTCACAGAAGTCCATTTGGCCTATGTTAACATCTTTCCATTTGCAGGGGTTTGGAGAGTCTGCTTGAGAGGGTCCAGAGAAGGGCGACCAGGATGGTGAAAGGGCTGGAGAACAAGCCCTATGGGGAGCGACTGCGGGAGCTGGGACTGTTCAGCCTGGAGAAGGCTCAGAGGTGATCTCATTGCTGTTTATAACTACCTGAGGGGAGGTTGCAGTCAGGTGGGTGTAAATCTCTTCTCTCAGGCTGATGACACCAGAACAATAGGACATGGCCTCAAGTTACGTCAGGGGAGGTTTAGACTGGATGTTAGGAAGAGGTTTTTCACAGAGAGAGTGATCTCTCACTGGAATGGTCTGCCCAGGGAGGTGGTGGAGTCGCCATCCTTGGAGGTGTTTAAGAGAAGACTGGATGAGGAACTCAGTGACATGGTCTAGATAATGGGAGGCTCAGATGGACAGAGCGTGGTGCCCACGGCTCTGGGGTTGGGGGAGCAATCCCTGTGTGGGAGTCGCTTGGGAGATGGACTCGATGATCCCAGTGGGTCCCTTCCAACTTGGAATAACCTGTGAACCTGAGAGTCATCAGCTTCCCTTTTGATCTAGTTTCCTTTTTGCTTTTGGACTGTCTTGTCTTATTTTCAATGCCAGGTGTCTTCACCTTAATAATGCTATGGTCCCTAACTCTTGGTAAGATAACTCTATGCTAGTTTTGCCCAACTCAGCCAAAACAGCAGTTAAGCCACAGGTCCTACATGTGTATTATGGACTCCTGCAGCATTTTGCTGAAAGGACAGTGTAGTGACCACACCTAAAACCAGCAGTTGATACTACTACAGTCAGTAAACAAGAGTTCAAACTGGGCTGTAACTGTATCTCTCAGAAGTTTAAAGGAATGTAGTAAGTGTGGGATAAATCCTGACTCACGGACATGAAATTGCAAATACCTCCAGCAGAAGCCAAAGGACAGACCAGCTGTACAAAGGAAGGTAGCAGGACACCCAGACAGCCCAGATTCCAGTCTGTGCTACAGACAGCCAGAAACTTTCCAGCAAATCCCCACCACAGTCTCTGCTTCCAGTCCAGGGGGCTTGCAGCACGAAACACATGCTACAAAGATAAAGCAACAATACACACATCCATCAGCCAAACTTTTACAAAATAACAAACTCCTGTTTCTCAGCAAGGCACTTAACCACTGAATAGAACCTTAGGTGGAGCTGCACTTATTTCCTAAGGAAGTATGCTCACTCCAATCAAAATATGTACTATGAATGTGGAAACTGCAAATGGTTCCAAATCTGCCAGTTAGCACATCAGAAAGAAGAACAATTACATTTAAGAGCTATCATTTTGCCTTATGTACTTAAGGTCTGCCAGACGTATTGTTTATAGAAAGCAAGCTGTACTCTAGTAGCTCAGAAAGACATTTGTTACAAACCATAGAGCATCAGACTTTTTTGTCTTTACCTTAATTACTTAAAGTACTGAGGGTAAGAGCTGCTTTACCTACATAAACAGGAGGTTTCGAGGTGTCAGCAATCCTTTACCTTTCGGCCAGTTCTACCCTTGCACTCCTTTGTACCACTCAAACTCACATCAACTGATCCCGGCAGGACAGGCGTCTCTGAGAGAACTAAAGATCACAAACCGTCCCCCACAAAGGTGCACAGCCATCGGGGCTATTTGTGGCCACGAATTACCAGTAGATTTAGGTATCTCATGCTGAAGGAAATAAAACCAGTGATTAAACATACACCATTTGGCAAGCCAATATGCGGGAAACAAATGAAAAAATAGCATCATTGAGCATGAAGACTTTCTTGAACACCTGGCAGGAACAAAACTGTTGTCAATGTTTGTATAAATACCAGGGATATTTAACCTCGAGCTTATCTCAAGGTCTTGTGAAGCTTTAACTGCACAGTGGCCATTTGATGTTAGTCAAACCACAAGCTTTTGCAATGCTGCTCTGCTCGGTCAAATGGCAGCTTCACTGCATCCCACAACTGCCTGCATAGCAGCAGTAAGCAAAACTGACTTTGCCACTACATTTGCTGTGACTGTCCTTTACACCGTAACACGCATTTCTAACTGTGAGTAACATTAGTGAAGTTTAGAACATTGGTGTAATCTTTACAGAATACAAGTGTAATATTGGAGACTAATCACAATTTATGGAGACTAATCACAAGTAATTTGATATTATTCATGTCACACTTAAGATTTAAGGTCAACATTAAATTCTATACCTTTCATTTTTTTTAATATTGCTGCATTTAATGGAATTTCAATAACAAAAAAATGTAAATCCATTCAAAATTTTGTTGTGCAACTAGCATTTTTTCCACATATTATAACTTATATGTAATTCAATTTTCACAACCATCCAGTCTCTTCATAAACGAGTTTACTAGAACACTGAATAATAAACCTCTAATACCAAAAAGTATTGGGAAATTGAATTAGTCCTGTGACTATGCCTCACTTATCTAGAATAATGTTTGGCTGTACAGCATGTAACTAAATGGAGGGAATTGGCAGCATCTTACTTGTAAGTAATTTTTATTTCTTTATATTTATAAAAGGCATAATCCCAAAGCACTGTTTAAAACACAATCACCATCACTGTGACCACATGCAGAAAAGTCAGTACTTTCCACGCTATATACCATGGGATATGCACTACTGTTGAATACATTAGTACTGGAGCTTTACCACACTCACCGGAATATTCTTCCCCCTCCAGATCACACTGGTATTGCTCCTTGGCACATGTGAAAAACCAGGCACACAAAGCTTTTGCCACAAATCTACAGGCCAATGTGCACCAAAAAATCCTGCAAGACCAAAGCAGCTAACTCCCACACTGGACTCTTCCTACACTCACGGGGTTTGGGATTGATGCACGGGAAATGGCCGAGAAGAATTTGTTTATATGTACATACATAAATACGTATATGCAGAATAACACATCAATCACAAGATGAGGCAGATATGGACTATTAAGAAAGAAACTAAGACCCAAGGCTTTTTGATCAAATCATTCTACAGTCTGGAAAGAGTGTAATTTAATGAAACTGAAAAGAACTCCTGAGCATTGATGGGTGACACCCCACGACCAGTCATGCATTTAGAAAGTATACTCATACAGTGAACCATGGTGTTATCTCAGTCAACACTTTACATGCCAGGTAAGGAAAACCTTTCTGGCAGAAAAATTATAGATAACCATGCAGACGTATATATTTATTACAAAGATTGAAGAAGCCAAGTTGTTTTCATAGACAGCATTGTCATGCCTTTTTTAATTAAACTGGGAAAAATTCTACGGTGTAACCACCCATCAGTATTCAGATCTTAGTGCTTAGGACTCCTAGACCCTATCACAGTGCACAATGAAACTACTGTATGAGCCATAAAATGCAATTACTCACTTCCTTATGTTTTTTCACACCTCAATATGTAAGCTACATCAACTCTGCTTCACCTCTGAAATGTAACCCCACCAGAGAATGTCATCCTTTAAGGAATGTAACATAGACATTATAAAACAAAAGAACCTTTCCTCCTCCTCCTAATTTACTTCGTTGGATAAAAGGTGGTAATTAAGTGGAAGCACAAAGCTTTAGGAAAACAAACATGACCAGGATCATCTCCTGAGAGCCTAGCAGCAATGAGAATCTCTTTCATTATTGCCTTCAGAAACATACCCACAACCCAGTACTCAAGACCATATGATAATGAGATATTTATATTATAATATTTTTAATTCGAATTTTGATTAGCTTGTCATCTTCTCTGCTGCATGTTCAGAAATCAACAGTTCAGATTGTATCTGATTCTTTTTGTTTATAGTGGGTATTTAGAGAGTTACAAATTTATTTTAAATTGGAACCAGAACTAGTTTGCATGTACTTCAGACCTTCCACTGGATGATTTATTCACCATATACAGCCACGAAGGAATCCTACCCTTTGTCTGAAACAGAGGAGAGGGACAGGAAGCTGAAAGAGAAATACTGTCTGAATACCTAGATCTCTGCTTACTGCATTATTCATTATTGGGTTTGGTGTTTCAGCTACCACAATGTTCAAACCAGAAATACTTAATCTAAAAAGAAAATAAAAAATTAACTACTGCAGCACCTTTTAAACATTATTGTGCACACTCAGACAGAGCTCCATTGGTACCTAGATAACGGAAATGAAAACATTTGTCCAAGCTTCAGCAAGGACACAGCAGAATTAATTGATGACATTGGGTAAATTAAAAGATCTGTCACCTGATCAAAAATGTCCACAAATGTTGTCCATACATTTGCAAATAATGATAAATAACCAATCAGGAAAACAAAGAAAATAATCTTGGGTTCACAGAGATCACTTCAATTAGACAACTGACAGGAGTTTGTCACTATGGACAGCAATTTTTCTCCATAGAGCATGAGCAAAAGCTTTCATAATTTGAGAAAACTCAGATTTTGATCAGATTTCAGATCCAACTTGGGCAATTTCAACCTTGTAGATGATGCCTTGGTTTTTTTCCCCTTATATTTCCAGGATTTTAGTTTGACTATGTAGTTTTACTTACATGCTTTCTTGTTAGGCCTTTTCCCATGAATTGCGAAGCTATATTTACATTCCTTCTGAGACAGCACGTGTAAGAAGACGAAACAGAAGGCCCAGAGATCCTGGAGAAGCTCCAGGGGAGGACACAGGGGTTAGACAAACTGTAGTTGAAGGTATTGAGGGGTGGAAGGATTGATTAATATTATAAATATAAACTGATATGGCATTTTACCTTTTTTTTTTTTTTTGAGCTGGAAGCTTCCAATAAGAACCAGCACCTTTTCTTTTACCTCTGTTTGGAAGTTTTTTCCTCTGTTTTTAGGCATCAAACTAACATTCAAAAAATGTGACTTCACCTTTTTGATCTTCTCCTCCCTTTTTCTCCTTTCCTCTCTTCTCCAGGTTACACGCTAGTTCACTCCAAGTCAGCAACTTCTTTGAGGATTGGGCTAAGTACTCAGAAATTCAGAACTTCCCAGTTCACAATAAATCTGTGCATTATTTCTTTTGCAGTTGTACAAAATAAATATCAACTCACTTTATACTTCAATTTAGTATTTATAGATAACCTTCATCCTGCATTACCATTCTCAGAATCAGAAAGAAAACGAGCATTCTAATGTGAGAAGGAAAAGCAGAGGGGAACTTAAGCCACACTAGAGCTGAGCTAGTGCCTCTCTGCACAGTTAAGACAGAAGCTGTCAAGCCCAGCTGAACAAATAACTAACAGAAATTCTGAATAGCAGCAGCAGCAGTTTATTTTAAAATGTAACACATTCATTTCAATCCCCATGGAAAAGGTAATCATCAATTGGCTTGAAACAGCACCGGGACTACATCACCCAAACCATTTCCTTCAATAAACACACAGCTTAACTCTTAAGCACAGGAGGATAGAATGGTGCACAGTTCATTTGCTCTGCTCCCTCCACCTTCAACTATTTATGTTTGGGGTAATGTTGACCAGTGGGACATATGTTCCTTTGCCTCAGTTCTGCTGAGCTATATTCTTATCTTGCTCTATTTCCCTAAAGAGAAATTAATTATACCAAAGCTAAAAGTAAAAATAGCAAGTTTTGTTTCTGCCATGCCTTTCATGTCCAATGATCTGAAAATACACATTCAGGTACCTCTGGAGTGGAATGCAGCAGCTTTTCTGCAGCTCACAGTAACAGTACACTACAGACTGGATAAAAAGTGAAATGAATATAGCTGTATGCAACAACTCCTTACTCCATCCTATAGTTATGATAATTCAAGGTTCAGCTCCTGGTTGGTTTTCCCCATACGTTGCTGCACTTCTGACTTACTTCTGACCTAGAGCTTTGGAAAATCCCATTCTTGAATCCTGCCAGAAGTCATAAATCTCAGCATTAGAGCAATACAAACTTTGCAGTTTGTATTTAGAGTTATACTAAGCAAAGCAGAAATGGGTCACAAGAATAAGTAAAACAAAGCAGAATTAAACAAAATAAGGCAAGGAAAAAGAGGATTGAGAATAGTTCTAGCAAAACATGAGTTACTGATGTATGCACAAAAAATGGCTACTTGAAAGTGTAATTTCTAAAGGGAACATGCATGCATGTAGGAGAGGAACATACGGAATAGTAGCTGAATTGCAGATACAAAATTTACTGAGACCTAAGATCTCACATTCAGCTATAATGAGGGCCTAAAAATTTCACCAAAACCTGTCATATACATCTATTCTGTAGTATAAACAATCGTATCAGTTGACAAGGAAAAACTGTTATAATATTCTGCTATTAAAAGCCAAAACTACACACAATACTCCCAAGGGCAAGATTCTGGAAAAGAGTACGTGAAGCCTAGGCATGGCCAGCAGGGTAAAATAAATAATGGTAATAATTATTTATTATGACAATTTCCCCCTCAATCTTGAAAGAAAAGAAACAAAGAAAACACTTCTTGAAGGTTCCCTGACAGAAAAAATGTTTGAAGTCACTGTCTGAAACACAAGTCATGGCACAGTTGCAGTCAAACTGGTCAACAGAATGGGACTTTTCAAGAGTTACACACAACTGTAAGTATAGGTCTGAACTACATTTTCTTGTAGCACATCTTTCAGAAAAGTATGCTTGTGGTTGGGAATAAATCCCTCAAAAATGAAATTATATGAAATCTCATATGGGAAGTCTTTAAGGGCAACTTCACATTCAAGAGCAGGGTGTTCTCCACCCATACTAGCTAGATCAGCTCTGCAGCCCTGACTTCAGATCAAAAGATTAAATATTTTCTATCTATTTAGTTTCATAGATTCATTCAGGTCTCTTGAAGATGTCACATCAGCACATCTGTAATGCTGGTGAGGAGTCAGGTCAAGATTCTCAAGGATTTCAACACTGAACTGAGTCTGAGTTGCAGTAAAAGGTCCAGGAACAGTTTCAGATTTGAGATAAAATAGCACATGGCAAATATAAAAGCTTTTGGCCTTGAGAGAGCAGTTAAATTCAAAAGAGAGGATATCACAGGACCACAAAAAGGACAGTGGAGAAGGAAGAGCCTTGAAGAACATGAGTACATAACAGAAGAACCAAACACCCCGAGAAAAACAAGGGGAATAAAAGACCCCCAACAAACAGATGGAGAACCTTTCAAGCCCGTTAGTACAAAATACAGCGACCACAATGTAAAAGGAGAATATTTTATACTAAATACTAAATTAAGTACTGTATCAGGTTATCTGTGGCCAGGGTTTGGTAGTGGCTGGGTGAGGGCTGTAGGGCAGGCTTCTTCAAGAAGCTGCCAGAAGCCTCCCCCACGTTTGGCAGAGCCAATGCCAGCTGCTTCCAGGATGGACCTGCTGCTGCCAAGGCCAGGCCAGGCCAGCCAGGAGTTACAGTGAACACTTCTGTGATAACATATTACAGAAGGAAGAAAAAAAGTTAGAGTGTAGATGAAGATGGTCACCAAAGAAGAGCAGAGTGAGAACCTGTGAAGAACAATGCAGACACCAAGGTCAGTGCAGAAGGAGAGGCAGGAGGCGCTCCAGGCACTGGAGCTGAGATTCCCCTGCAGCCCAAGGTGCAGACCATGGCGGAGTAGCAGTGCCCCTGTAAAATTCCTCAAATTGTAATTTCTCTGTATCTTAAGCTCTAAAAGAATTTCTTTTTACCAGCTAAGAAATGACCACTGTGCTTTCCATTGCATCCTTCCTCCCAAGTGAAACAAATTTTACAAGCTAATATTACAATTGGCTACCCCTTCAGCACAAGAAAGGACACATGGCAAGGAGAGGAGAGAAAAAAAGAAAAAGATTAAGAAAGGAAAACTAGCAATATGTTGTTATTATTGCCAAGCCAGTGCTAGGCATAGAACTGTGGAAAATAATTTGAATTCTTTAAATGCAACTTTATTTTAATTTTACACTTCAGAACAAACAGGCAAAGGAAAAAAGTTTGCTACCAAACTATACAGTAACACAGAGTCGTCATTAATTTGAGAAAACAAACTGCACCATACAATGTATCAAAGAATAAAGCAAATGCAAATTAAAAAAACCACCCTAGATTTCCTTACAGGTTGTTAAATTTGTCTGTTAATTGGGATAGAGGGCATTGTGCGAATACTCCAAAGAAAGAGTGCAGTAGCTCTGTGAGCAGCAATCACTAACATTACCTGGCACATTTGTCCTGAGAAACAGGCTGAGATCACTCCTTTCTCTTTTGCAAAATCCCATGGAATCTTTGGTTAGTACCCAAATTCTCCCCAGGGCAGATCGCAGCTTAAGTTCAGCTGCATAAACAATAATACTTCTTGCAGATGTCAAAAAACCAAATAAACTAAGTCTTTTAAATATTAGTAATGCATAAAAATACTGTCTGTGATTAAAAATTTAACATGGCTTTCAATATTCAGGCTGAACTCCTCCCTGGGAATTATTTCTAAACTATTTTATTATAAAATGAGTTGACCACACATGGGAAAAGAAATTCTCCTCTGCAGTATGGGTGTACTCCTGCAAGGAGCGAGCAGAGCAATGAAAGAGAGCAGAATTGAGTTTTCACTGTGCTGCTCTACACTCTGTTCACAAGTCATACATAGCTGAGGAAGCATAGGTCAGTGTTAGATTAGGACAAAACAAATTCTGTCTTTTGGAAAAAGGAAAGCAGTTTCATTTCTGCCAGTGGCTGTTACACCTCTAGAGCGGATTCAACAGATCAGGCAATGTAAGGGTTCTGCATCTGTTTCAGTGCAAACTACATATTATTTAAGCTAACCCACATGACATTCTGATGAATAAATAAATACCTCAAAGGGTATTTATGCAATCTGATTGCAAACTTGGTGATAATAACAAGCAACACCAGGGGTAATTTCTTGCACAGTTACAGCTAAATATGCAGCAATGGTTTGCCTATGACATCAAGATCTCTCAGAAACAAATGGAAGGTAAGGGAAAGAATGATGGAGGAAAGCTGCAATTAAAGTTTCAAATGCGACGTGGCTAACAGCAGCTCACATCCAAACATTTGCAGTAATCCCTTCAAAAAGCATAAAAACAGGAGATCTAGAGGCCCTTCCAATTCAACTCCTCAGAAAAGCAGGTTAAAGGAGAGCTAGCCATGGACTCCCTAAAGGAGCAGCAGCCAGGGGGACCTGCAGCTCGGAATCATCTCAAAGTGTTGGTGGACAACTGCCCCAATAGTGTAGAAATCCAATCTGCCTCTATGAAGTGTTTTTTGTATTCAGTTAATCAAACTTTAGTATCCATTCTTGAACGGTGTTCTGAGAGCTTTAAAGTAAAACGATGACCAAAGATCTCTAGTGAAGCCACTCCAGTCTCCATCCATGGGATTTCTCAGTAGGGCAAAAAGTTATGTTGACACTGTGCAATTTTTGCAACCTAACCAAACCTGAATGCTACATGACAAAACCACATTTTTCCCCACCTAGGGGGTGGTGGTGTGTATCTATCTCCCACAAGTGCAGTATTATTGCACATTAAGTTAAGCAAAACTCACAGAGAGCTTAAAGCTGTTCTTCCTTAGTTATCCATCCACTGCTTTCATGATTTCTCAAGATTTAAGAAAGTGTTATAACAAATTTTAAAAGCAACTAATTTTACCTCATCTACTACCCAAAACATTCACAAACCTAGGAGCTTCTTTGAGAAGGAAGAATGGAATACATAAGGTATGCAAAAGGCTACAGGACACAGGGAAGTGCCTGTATCTATTTCTGTCTTCTGAACCATTTTTTCTTCCTAGCTTGGTCTATCTGGACTCAAGAATACTAAATTCCTGTCCTGAAAATATACTCCAGTGCTCATCTGTATCCCAGCTTACTTTTTTGTTTTCTGGCTTCAAAAGTTTGCTAAGCCCATCTCTGCTTTTAAACCAAGTCATGGAACATCTCATACTATTAAGCCCTATGCTCACATACATATTTTGTACAAAACAGTGTATGGCATGACAGTTCTGCATGGAAGGCTGAAACAAATTCCTTAATTTAGGCTACATCATCTTCAAAAATTGCCTAACACCGCCAACATCAAATAATCTCCATTAGTGATCAAGTCCTCTCACCCACACATAAATATATTAATTACCTTTTAAACTGAATTGATGCTGAACTGAAGAATTAATCTAAGCAAATTGACAGCTGAGATGTCATCTTAACTCTTCAACAATAGCGGCAACATCAGCTATATCCTGGTAAAAACTCTAATGTGACAAAGCCTTTTATGAGAAAAAGAAGCTGCTTTAATTATATTAAGCAGTTACACAGTACATGCAGCTTTGTCATTTTTCCACTTTGCCTATCTTGACTGCTTAAACTGTAAACCACAGAGGTCTCCAGGGTCACCAACCCTGGATGTGTTCAAGGGGAGGCTGGACGAGGTGCTGAGTGATATGATCTAGATGTAGAGGATAGGTTAGTTGGATTATAGGTTGGACTAGATGAACTTCAAGGTCCTTTCCAGCCTTATCTATACTGTGATACTGTGATACTGTGATACTGTATTTTCTTTAGACCTAAGTGTTCATGTATTCCAAATGTAAAATTATCCCAATATTCAGGCTTATATGCACTTCCACGGAACAAATAGCAGCATCTTGTCATGCTAAGAAGTAACAACCTTTTTAAGAACTAGCTTCCTAGCTGACCTGTTGACTTTCAAAGGTAGAATCTTACATTCCATCTGTTACATGTGCTGATACCGAAGACCAGTTTTGGAGGCCTTGGTCTATTTTCAGATAAAATTGAAAACACTATTGGAACTTAAGTGATCTGAAAATAAGAATGCAATATCTACACTGCACATGAGTAAAACGACTTGACATGAACAAGTGTCATGGGCTAGTGTTTGAGATATTTTTTCAATATGTACCTGCTTTGAATTTTTTTCCCATTTTCTTTGCAGGAGTGAATTCAGGCAGCCAGTTTTTTCATCAGAGGTGCTCCTGGCATCCATCCTCGCCTGCCCAGGCAATGGCAGGTGAGCAAGTGCCAGTGGGCGCCACCAGCCTGTGTAGCCCTGGCGGGGCAGAGACAATGGCAGCAGAGAACCCTGTGCAGTGGACATCACCTGGCCTCTCTGTGTCATCTCCTGGGGCCAGCAGGGCAGTTGGCTCTGCTAATAGCTGCGGAGGAGCAGAAATAGCAGTGGCCTGGCAGCTAAGGATCCCGCGAGCCAGGAGCAGCACAACGGCAGTTTTGAGCGTGCACAGCAGCCCCACAACTCCCAGTGCGTGGCACTGCCCACGTGCCAGTAGCGCCACTGGAGCATGACCAGAGCCGTGGCTGGGGGCGGCCATGTTGCCAACAACCTCATCCATCTGTTGCTGGAAGTCGCCGCAAACTCTTTCGTGTTTCCAGCCGCGACAACTCTACTCAGCTGCTGATTGGTGGAAGGGGGAGAGCAGAAGCTGAGCAGGGGGGCAAGGTTTTTTAAACCCAGTGTGCAGCAAGCTCATTCTGTTTTCTTCCCTTTCTGATGAGAAAAGCTGAGACATGGCCCCTTCTGTGGCCGCTCCCTGCCACCAGACACAGCAGCCACATGGCGGCTTCCAGTAGTGTGCTCAGCATCTATCCACCTCCTTCACATATCCAGCAAGAAAAGGGCAGCTTTAAAACAATTTCTCCTTCTTTTTTCCCTTTTCCCCATCAATTGTTTATTCCCTCTGTTTTTATTCTTCTTCTTTTCCCTTCTCCTTTTCTGCCCCTTCCCGTTTCCCCTCCCTCTCTATCGCCTCAGTTAGGAGGGAGTGGGAAACATTTACATATACAGTCGGCCCTCTTGCACTTCGTGCCCCCCATATTGTGGCTTCAGATCTTACGGCATGATTTTTTTGCGATGAAGGAGACCCATTTTCGCAACTGCGCATGCATGACCCGGCACGCATGAATATTCAATTAGGCAGTCATGAATATGCAAATCAACTTGCACAGCCGCTGCGGCGGCCCCGCCGCTTCCTCCCGGCTCCCCCCCAGCAGCGGTGGGGCTGCTCCCCTGGAGCCACCGCCATGCAGTTACGAAAGATTTACACACTCTCAGGTGTCCAAGACGTTCTTGAGTGACTCTCTAAGACATACTCGTCTACCTCAAGTACGGAGAGACCAGGTCTACACACCCCAAGAGACACCAGTNGTGTTTCCAGCCGCGACAACTCTACTCAGCTGCTGATTGGTGGAAGGGGGAGAGCAGAAGCTGAGCAGGGGGGCAAGGTTTTTTAAACCCAGTGTGCAGCAAGCTCATTCTGTTTTCTTCCCTTTCTGATGAGAAAAGCTGAGACACGGACCCTTCTGTGGCCGCTCCCTGCCACCAGACACAGCAGCCACATGGCGGCTTCCAGTAGTGTGCTCAGCATCTATCCACCTCCTTCACATATCCAGCAGCTTTAAAACAATTTCTCCTTCTTTTTTCCCTTTTCCCCATCAATTTGTTTATTCCCTCTGTTTTTATTCTTCTTCTTTTCCCTTCTCCTTTTCTGCCCCTTCCCGTTTCCCCTCCCTCTCTATCGCCTCAGTTAGGAGGGAGTGGGAAACATTTACATATACAGTCGGCCCTCTTGCACTTCGTGCCCCCCATATTGTGGCTTCAGATCTTACGGCATGATTTTTTTGCGATGAAGGAGACCCATTTTCGCAACTGCGCATGCATGACCCGGCACGCATGAATATTCAATTAGGCAGTCATGAATATGCAAATCAACTTGCACAGCCGCTGCGGCGGCCCCGCCGCTTCCTCCCGGCTCCCCCCCAGCAGCGGTGGGGCTGCTCCCCTGGAGCCACCGCCATGCAGTTACGAAAGATTTACACACTCTCAGGTGTCCAAGACGTTCTTGAGTGACTCTCTAAGACATACTCGTCTACCTCAAGTACGGAGAGACCAGGTCTACACACCCCAAGAGACACCAGTACAGCAGCATGGGCAGCTCCCCACACCTGTGTCCCTGGCCAAGCTAAAAAGGGTTTTTTCCCAGGGTGGGGTGGCTGTGGGCACCGGGAAGGGCCGACACAAACACTGATACACAGCAACACAGTGCTGAAACAGTGCTGGGGCCGCATGAGGGTGCGGGGCAAATTTGCATATTAATGAGCTGCCAATCAACACGGAAGGTGGGCTTCACGGGACCCGATTAAGCCCTCGCGGCCGTGATATAGGAGACCCGACTGTATATACATAGAGAGAGGGAGAGTGATACAAAATAAAAGGAGTTTTTCCCTCAATCCATCCTGCCTAATGTTCTATTTTGTATAATTTTAAAAATAAACCATATAGTTTAAAAATAAACCATAACCATAACTTCTATAAAAAAGACAAGACTGCTTTATGCTATTACATAAAAATCTGCATAAATAGTCATCCAAGATGAGTTTATATTATCTGTATAACCAGAAATTTAATAAATGAGCATAACAGACAACATGAGGCAAGACAAAAATGTAGTATGAAGTATGTTGACAAGATTACATGCATAATTCTTTAGATTGTGCACGAAAGATTTTACTCACAGAAGTGCTGCAGTACCCACTGAGCAGACAAAAATATTGCCAACATTTGCCTTGAGTGACTTGATCATCACTCACTTGTCCCAAGTTGCAGTGAAATCACAACAAATAGCAAGAAAGTCACAGGAAACTGTATCCTTCTACTCTACAAGAGCTGTCCTGTCACATTAGATCTAAACAAGTTTAAGAAATTTTCCACCCGTATGTATTGCAACCGTTTCTATTATGTTTCACAGACAAACCTATCTGTGTGGTATCAGAGTACATAGTTTGGTGGTTTAAAAAACAATTCTGCCTTCTTAATAGACCCTGATAATTTTCCTCTTGAGGGCAACAGCTGGAAAATGTTCTGCAACATATTCAATGAAGTCCCAGCACAACAAGGTGTGCATCTTTACGTCAGACAGGCTGCTCCCACTTTTCAGCTAACCTTCCACAAAATATGCATAAGCCTTCAAAAGGAGAAACCGCCATAGATGACACAAGGTTCAAAGAAACATTCATCAACTGTAAACTTCGGTCTGATGTTTGAGTGCTATATGAGAACTCCCGTATTAGTTTGTCACTAATAGGACTGGATTCTGTACTTGAAAGACTTAGGCTAAGTTGCCAGGTTTTTCAGTACAGACTTCCTTGAGGTTACATATTGGCACTGCTCTACTCCAGTCACATGAGGCCATAAATGGCTGAAGAATTCAACTCTCTTAAAAAGTGGCCACAGTATTTAATTTGCAACATCTCATTGACTTAAAAGATTTGCGGGTTTTGACCTGAATCACTTCTGAAAATTACATCCAGGCCAGGCTGTTAAAGAACAGAGCATCCTTACAAAATCTGCAGCTATCCTTTTTGGTATTTTTCCACAGCATATAGGGAGACTTCCATCCAAGTATGCATTCTGCCTCCACCCAAATGCACTGATTTTAACTGGCTCTAATGTTTCAACTATAATTTGGTTTCACTTCTGAAATCTGTTGTTTTTTGAAAGCTTTTTAAAATGGCTACAAAGTTAGATGGAGTTCCATTAAAATCTGTGTAAATCTCTGATTTGCTACTTTGGTTTACACCACATTGGGAGTTGTCTTGGTCTGACTGGGATTGAAGTTTCATAGCCTTTCTCCATCACTAAACTCTATGTTTTCACATTTTATGGAAGCACAAACTTGTATTATGTTGGTATATGTACGTTCAGCACAGAAACGCATGTGCATACTCTTTAGTTCTTCAGATTAATGGGCAAAATCCCCTCCACTAATTTTCTAACAATTAACTCTCCATCCCCATCATGGCACTCCAGACATAGTTTATAAAGAACAGTTACGGCATTGCTCTTAGACACAAACCAATGCTATTCTCTTGCAGTAAAACAGCTGTTACTAAAACATATAGGTCAATAAATAAGGACAAATAGGTCATTCATACATGTAACTCAGATACAACTTGTGGACATCATTCATCAATGTCACTCAAAGTTGCACAAGTGTCAGCTATATACTTCCTATCAAAGTGGTTCACGTATTCCCTAAATCATGTGCTTATGCACCTACTGATGAATTTCTTCTGAAGTCCTGCACTCACACACTGCAGCACAGCAGGTAAAGATGCAACTACAAGATGACTAGAAGACTTATTATATCTTTAATTGATTCAATCATCAATATTCTGCAGTTTTGAAGATAAATTACAGGATACCAAGAAGAAAAATAAGATGCACTACCAGTAATTTTTCCAAAGCTGAGCCACTGTGCTTTCTTTTCTTTTGCTGCTGGACTGTTCACTCTCATCTAAGAGAATGACAGGAATGGCATCTTTATTTTCTCTGGAAACAGACTCTTTTGCACTGGAGAGGCCGTAGAGAAAACTGAGGATCAGCAATTCTGCAGCATCACCTCACAAGTACTTTGACTCATAACTCTGAAAATGAACACCTGATACTTTCCTCCCAAATATCCAAACCACAAACTTTTCATCCAGTTATCAAAGAAACAGAGACTTCAGCTGTACCACGTGCATGAAGTCTGAATGATGGAGTGGTGGATTAAGAGGACACAATCACTGGGTTCGGGTTTTTTCAGTTAAAAGACAAATATATCCTGAGAGATTTTTAAGCAACCTAAATAAAAATCCAGCAAACCAAACCAGAGCATATTGGAAAATTTGGCATAAAAATAATTACATACTACAGGATATTGTCTTAACATCAGTAACTCCTGAATGAGTTGGCAACTTTTAAGAAATATTATCTCTGTGATGATCAAATACTTATAAATGGAAAGTAAAGTTTAATTTTAGAATGGAAGCCCAGATTGTCAGTGTACCTCAGCTTTCATCTGCAGAGCTTGAACATTTGGCATTTCTACAGGGCACCCATTTACAGCTCCAACTATCAGTTTTGCCCCAATTTTTTTTTTTCTGTCTCCAACATTAAAGAACTTCATTCATGCCTAAGGAATCAGGTTTCTGGCTTTAGCAATTAATGACCTAACTGAGGCTGTCCTTTCAGATAAATCACAGTCCTTTTAAAGTTTTCAAGCTGTTTTCTTTATATCAAATATATGACAGATTTTATTAAGACATGATAGGGAAGTTACTGAATGCATCTTGAACTTGCTTTATTTAGGGGAACTGATCTCTCCATCCTACACAGAAGTCTGGCAGGAATTAATATCTGATCTCTGACATACTCCATAGAGCCAAATGCATATACTTCTGTTTGTGTGTTCTTTCAATCTTTCTATCTATTTACCGAATCTTCTTTTCCTGTTTTATTTATTTAGTCTCCAGAGACACATGGTAAATATTTCACAGGGCAACCAGATAAGGCAACGTCTCTGAGCTCAGCAATGATGGAAAACACTGCAAAGCTGCTGCTGCTCCTTCTCGGTTCTATTTTATTTTAATGGAGTGCAGCTGAAATGCAGCTGGAAAACAGCTGTCAGCTTTAATTTCCCAAATCTGTACTAAAATAACAACTACAGCTTGATCATATGATAATTACCTCTGAATTAGAGCCCTGAGTTTGAGACATGACACACAACTAGAAATTAGCCAAGAGCCTGAGGATGACAATAAACACAAGTCTGAAAAGCTTAGGGCTTAGACAAATTCCTCTTTGAGACTTGTTAGTCCAGTGCATTCTTCTATGAGGTAAACATCTGAGGAACAACATTACTGCTTTGCTCTTCCTCAGTGCTTTTGAAATACTGTACTCAAAAAAACCCAAGATCATCTACACAGACCAGAACACTTGAATGTGAAGTTGGTAGGTACATGATAAGCAGTAATCTGAAGCTACAGGGAGCCTTAGGCTTCATATTGGAAGGTCATAAAATTCAGTTTCTAGTGGCTCATTGTTTTACCTCAAGAAACTACACTTTTTTTCAACTAACTTATAAACAGAAAGCAGCTAAGATTCCCCTTCTTTTCCTACCTAAGGAACTATTTTGATGCAAAACATAATAAATGTTTGACACAGAGAAATATAAAGGTTTACTTTAAAACACTTTAAAGTAATTTTTCTGCTCAGTTACATATTTATCAGCTAGACTCAGGATAATATATTCCTGATTTATTTTAGTGAATTGTTTCACAAGAAATTAATTTGCTCAATACATACAAGCTAACTATAGCAAAAGTGTATCTGCATCTCACTCAAAATTAAGCAAGATCTGTAACTCACTCTGAGACTTGAACAGTACTTCACATTCTTTGTAATTTTTTCCTGTAACCATGTCATCTAGCATTACTTGCTACAACTTTGCAACATATGAACACGATTAACTCCAGAAATCAGATAAGGAAAAAAAAAACCACCAGAGAACCTTCATTCTTTGCTGGCCTACTCTGACCATGAAATCCATTAAACATCCCCAGCAAATAAGTCCTAAATACTCCATCACAAGTAAGCACAACAGAAATGAGGTGATAATGACAAATTCTACACATTAATATAAGTCACCACTTCACAGAAGAGAACAATATAGAAAAAAAAATGTTGAAATAAAACACATTTCTGGCTGATTTAAGATCCCAGCAGAATGAATATGCATTGATATGCAAAGAAGCAATAAAGGTTTGATGACTTCATAGCAAATCCACTATTGCATTAAAGAGTACATTTAACTATTTATATAATAGATATTTAATAGTGTAGTTCTTCAAGGACAAAAGAAAAACAAACTTCAAAGAAAGCATTTTGTTCATGGTCCATCAGCCTGTAAACAAAAGGTTTGAGGAAGAGTTTAAGCCCAAGGACATCAGTTACTACAATTTTCATGTTGCAGACAACCCTTATCCAAACAATCAATACATTGAGATATCTTTCTTAAACATCAGAATACTTAAAAGATTACTACATTAATCCTGAATATTCACCTTTTTGAAAAGGTGGGGTTACAAAGCCAGAGGAAAAAAAATTATTTAAGAGTTTGGGGGAAGCAGGAGGTTGTTTACAGAAAGGTTTCTTTTTAACATAAAAACCTCAAATATACTTGGATTCTGTTAGTTTCAATGACATGAGCATTAATTTTCAATTTATTTTTTTGCCATAGTAAAAGAAATTATTTCAATGCCTACACTTGTTTTCAACAGTTTTTCTTTAACATTCATATCCACTGATGCTATTTCACAGTGTCAAAACAGACTTCTTGATTAAGCATCACACTTGTTCCCATCCAGCATAATATCAGAATTATTAATACCAGCCTCCAGCCAGCTCTTCTCCAACAGCTGTGCTGCATTTCATTGTTATGCAACTCTGAAAATAATTTCAAGCTGTCCCTGCAAGAATGACTGTGAATAACTAATTTTCTCTGGCTTTAGAGTCATGATTTAACGCAACCACATCAAGCTATAGTCTGAAACCAGTCACTTTTTTCACACCAATCTCCAAAGTCAAAACTAAAAAACAAAAATGGAAGTTTAAGAAAAAGAGGCAATTTACAGCACCAGTTTGAACTGATAGTGAAGAACAGACAGAGGAGAAATGTAAGAATACACAGCAAGAGGATTTTTTTTCCAGAATACCGAAAGGACCTAGAAGCAATGAGTTCAATAAAAGAAAACTGTTACCTAACACCTTTTGTACATTTTCCAAGAAATACAAAAGCAAAGCCTATTCATAAATACACATCTGGATGGCAAGGCTCTGACAGAAGAAAAACACAATTCTGTGTGGGGTTTCTCTATGCAAATATGGGATGAAGTTCTTCAGTGATTTGTTTTATGATTTGGAAATCTTATTGAACAAAGAACTCCAGCAAAATTCTGAAATCCACCACAAAAGCAGTGTAAGCAAGAGCAAACTGAAAAATGAGATAAGTCCCTGAATTTTTTTCCTATGCTTAAACAAAAAATAAAACCAAACTGTAAAATCATACCCTATTAAAAGGAGTTTGACATAGTGTAAGATGACTTTTAATGTCTGCTCAAGTTGATGAAGAACGCAGCAAGTCAGATGATCAAACAAATTCTAAGTGTCTGCTAAACAGAATGAAGTAAACCCTCATTATTTCATGGTTCTGCTCTCGCAGGTTCACTTCTTTGCGGGGTGTTTTCTCCGCGAAGACGGCACTCTGTGCATGCACTAACGGCTGTGCACGCACTAACGGACAGTCATGAATATGCAAAAATAGACAGACATGAATACTCAAATTAGCCCTGCCTGCCACATGTGCTGCACGGACTGCCAGTGCCAGACTCACAGCTCAGAGCACTGGGGCGCAGCTACGCCCACCTGCGCTGTGCCAGACTCATGGCTCAGAGCACTGAGGCATGGCTGCGCCTGCCCACACCGCGCCAGCACTAGCAAAGCGGTTTTTGTTGAGGGTTCTTGGGGGAGTGGTGGAACTCTGCTCTGACATCAGTCATGTGTCCATCAGAAGTTGCTGGTGCCACTATCTGTGCTGTGATTGGTAGTGGCACACACAGCCTCCCCAGGCACTGCCGCCCAAGAAACAGTGGGGCTGGGGGAACCGTCCTGCCAGCGACACTCAAGCATAGACACAGGCGCAGCCGGCTTCATCAGCGCAGGGACGAGCAGGGGTGGCACTGCTGTTACCATGGGGACAATCTACAACAGTACCTGGGCAGCCACCAGCTCCCCGCCCCCACCTGTTTCCATGTACACACATGCTCCCTCCTCCCACTCCACGGTGACAAGCACCTCTGCCTTGTCCAGTGTGCCAGACAGCACCAAAGAACCCCACACCCCCAGCCCACCACCACCAGGACCACGCAGCGTTGGCAGGCGGGCATCAAAGAACCTTGCCTGCGCTGTGTGCCCCACCAGGGGAAACCAGCTGTCCCACTGGGTCCCACGCCCCCGGAGGCACACAGTTCCCCCCACATCTTCCCTGGCGATGTTAACATGGATAGCACAAGTGTTTCTCTTCACGAAACAGCCACACACATGCACTGGGAGTGTCCACTGGCCATGTCCCTTTCTGCAGCATGGAGCTTGTCCCCCAGCAGCAGCAGCAGGATCCTGCTCGGCCAGCATGTCCTTGGCAGCACCATTACCAAGGTGACAAGGCAGTCATTGCTGCCCCCCTGCCTGCATGTTTAAGCACAGCTCTAGCCGTGCTTGGCACTCACCGCCTTGCTCTGGGTATAAGAAAAAAAGGTATTCAAACTGAGAACTGCTGTGAGTGCAACTCGGGAACCAGTGGGGGTCAGGCACTGCTCCCAAGCCCCTGCACAGTGGCAGCCGCTGCTCTTGAGCCCCAGTCTGGTGGCAACCACCACTCCCAGGCCCAGCAGACACAGTGGGGTAGCTAGGTCCCCCTGCAGCAGGATGCAAGCTGGGGACAGCAGAGCGGGCGGGTCCCACCACCAGTGCGCACAGGCAAGAAGCAAAGGGAAGTGGTTTTTTTTCCCGGTGCAGCGTGCCCACAGGTGCCAAGATCCTCCCATCTCTTTGCGCTGCAGTGAGTGGGGCAGAGCCAACACACCAACACATTGCGGTGCAATGGGTGGAGCTAATTTGCACACTAATGAGGTGGCTCTCTTCGCAGGAGCCATGGGGACCCGTGGCCCTGCGACAATCAAGGGACACTGTAATTAGAAATCATACTATTATACAGTTTTTTAATAGCTTAAAAGGTTGGAAAATGTCAGAAACTAAGATTATTGACTTGAAGTTCTCCAAGGTGTATGTTTTTATGGTCACGGGATTCAGCACCTTAGACTGCAACAGCAAGGTCTGCTGAAACATGTCTCCCTTCACTCCCTAGTTCTGAACACGGGGCAAGGGAGCTGGAAAAGATGGTGTGAGAACCCCAAAGCAGCTGCATTCCCTTCAACACCCCAACTAAAATTAGCACTCAGAAGAGGAAATGCAGATCTAATCGTAAATGAGACCTTTACTTTGCTCTGTGAGGCTCATTCTTTAGACCCCAATAAACATTATTGTTCCCTGACGACCACAGGGCAAAAGCAGCAAGCAGTTACAGCACCACATTTTGCATAAAGCAACAACTCTTAAGACTTATGAATACACTTTTGAGAAAGAGATGAACTGTCACTGATGGCTATGCAGGCTGATAGCATTGTCAGGCCGCAGAGCAGCCAGAACTCCCCAAGAGGGATATACTGCTAAGAACATCCTTAAGAACACTCTGCAGAGTCCACAGGTGACTTTTCTTCCCATCGTTTCTTTACATTAATTTTCTTTACGTACCTTTGAAAAACGGGAAGTCAGGAGTTGCCACCTGTGATCTGCCCAGGCTCGGTCCTGAGACAAATGTATTCTGGTCCAGTTTGGAATCAAAATGCCTATTCCTTTTCCATGCATGAACTCTAAGTTTTCATCAAAATGTGGTAAATTTTTCTTCTCTGGACGAAAATATGTATGTAATGCTCTAATAATCCAGTACAAAAGCAAATGCAGTCCGAGATACAGCCCTACAAAGTTCCTTTCACATGAGTAATCTCAAACTGGTTACAAAAGATGAGATTAGTGGGTCTTAATTCATTTATTTGTTTTCTTGTGCTCTCTCTCAATTAGTATGTATAAATATAAAAACCAACAATATTTATTAAGCAGGAAGTTTAAAACAAACAGCATAATGACCATTAACTATCACTAGAGACAGTAAAACAAGCCTGCCAGCAGAGCCCTAGATTACTCTTTCTAAAAAAGTTGGGATTTTTTTCTGTGTCTTTTGATATATTGCCATGATACCTATATTTTGTGTAAAGGCAAGACTCAAAAATGTGGACCGAGTCTAAACTTCATATCTCTCAAGGGTCTTGATACCTCTGGTGGCAGCTCTTCCATGTCTGAAAAACAGCATGGGACTCTATTTCTCATGATCATAAAAATGGCTGTTTCCCACATTTATACAGCTGTTTAATTTCAAGAGCAGATCTTGAAATGTTTTTGAACACTATTCTGAAGTTTCCTTGACTCCTGTGTTCTAATTAAATGTGTTTTTCTGGAGGCATCAAAAAACATGAATAAAAGTCACAGCAATTTTCTTAACAAGCATACTTGAGAGCTATTGCTTCCCATTGCAGAAGGCCAAGGGCCAGACATGTAGTTCCATTATATGCACCCTACAGAAACATATAAAAACACTTATAAAAGTGCATTTTTTACATGGTAAAGAGATGTGAATGAATTAATACTCTACACAGAAACTACCACAATATTATTAGAGTTTATTCAACCTGCAAGGATTTTATCAAATCTTAAATCATGCTCCCTTCCTTCTTTCCTCCACACACGCATCAATGGACTCTTGTGTTTAGTTTGCAAATACGTATTTAAAGTGGTGTGTCAAGTCCTGCTGCAGAAGTCTGATGGTCATGCCATGCTATGAATAACAGACTGAAAGCAGGGAAAACAGTTCCTAAATCAAATTACAACTCTTGGGGATAAACACATTTCCAAATGATGTAATTATAACAATATGTCACACTCTGCTGAAGACCTCATATAACATCGAAATAGAGAATGAGTGGGTAGGAAATATAAGCAAAGGATGACATAATATTGTTCTGTGCCAGTTTCGGCCTGTTTTCAATCAGCGCAGACATCAGAAAGTGACTTGGGAGGGGAAAAAAAAAATCCTCACTAACAATCAAGGGAATTTCTGTATAAGACGGAGGCCTGTGCACCAAGATCACATTCGACCCTGTAATATAAATAAAGTAACCCTAATGAAGTGTGTACAGAGCCTGGGAAAGACAAGCCCCCCTGTCTACCCCCATATACTGATTTCCAAATAAACACACCAATATGACTTAAGACATGGTTGCAGAAAAGTTTATTAATTTATTTTCACTCCTGTATATACCCCATGCCAGTAAAAACTGTTGTATCACAAGCTTTTAATTCAGTTCCTTGTAGAAACAAGAGGATCTTGCCTGGTTGATCTTAAACATGCCTGCACTTAATAACTCATAAATGCGCTGATTGAAAATACATATCTCAAACGTAGTTGAATGATTCATATGCATAAGTGAAATGAGTTGTATTTGGTTCAGACCTGAATCCTTGGTACAGGCGTAAATCACATTATCAGCCTATCAAGTGAAGTCACTTGATTCTATCAAAACAGAATAAACTCCATTGTGGCTTTGCTATAATCCCTTTATGCAAACTGTGTGCATCATTATTTACCCAACTGTTATGTGGGTGGAAATGGGAGACATTCACCTCTGGCAAATATGTGTGCAACTTCTCTCAAGTCAATATAGTTGCACCTGCTTATACCAGCAGTGAAGCTTGTCTCTGATGTCAGCAGTGATATTATCGAGGTAAAACAGTTCCTGTTTTGTCTAAAAAATGAAATACTTCAAAACATGTCAAGTCACTTGCAAATCTTACCCATAAAGGAAAGAGTGACAATTTTGGAAACATGACTTCCATAAAACAAGTAACTCCTGGAGCCAGAAATCCTGAAGAGATTCATACTCTCCACTGCAGTCCCCTCCTGCTAGGAATCTTCCATGACAGCTCTGGAGCCTGCCAAGCCATGGTTCTTGCTTGGACAACAGCATCCTTATTGGGAGCTCAGAAAAGCTCAGTGCTGAAGAAACTGCCAGGCAAAAAGCTGGCAGCTCTCTGCCTATTTACCAGCATCTTTCCAGGTGCTGTCAGGGATCAGCAGAGTGAAGGAAAATGACTGCTGACTAGAAAAGGAAGTGAAAAAGGGAGTGAAAGCAATGACAAACGAACAAAGCACATTTCCTCTGCCAGATCTCCTTACGATCAGCCATTCACACAGACCTCTTTCTTCAAACTCGTTTCCTCATCTCTAACATTCTTAGCCTCATTTAAAAATCCCTTTTCTTTAACACACCTGAAGTTTCTCAGAAATCTGGCCAGTCTCATATACAAACCCACCCCAAACAATCAAAAACCCAAACCCAAGAAAACCATGAAAGTCATTTCACCCTAGACCATTACCTGCTTACCTACTACGATCACACTCACCAGATATTTCATCTACCTTTCCCATAATTGAGGTAGTTTTAATAGTAAGGACTTCAAAACACTCAGTATATTTGGGAACACAACAATGTAATTATCTGTTTTAAAGATTACTACAGTCAGGATTATGAAGATGACACAAATCCAAGTTTCCCTTGAGTGAAATTCCTTCCTTCCAACCAGGTTATCAAAGAAACATGGTTGGTTCAAAGCTACCACTGTCTACTAATCAAGACTGCTGATCTCTAAGAACTTCGATTCATACAGAAAAATAAGCTGTTGCTTAAATGAGACCTGGCAAGAAATACTGGATCTTCTACACTTCTTGATCTTTAAAATGCCAACTAAAAATTGAGTGAACTCATTCAGCTGACATCATTGGCTTGTGTTTCTGGGATATGTCTCAATCTTAAAGGAACACATGCCCCAGTTTTAATGAACGTGTTGTTCAGCAGCATACACTGGACCAGATAGTCTGATAGCCTTGCCCAGCTCATTCTGATTTAAGACAGCTTGGGTGAGAAATCTGTTCTATAGTGCCAGCAGCATGAAAGGGCACACATTGAAATCCACATGCAAGATACATTATAAGTTTTTACTATTATTTTTGTGATAAATTGTAATAGTCACAAGAAGGAACCACTTTCCATATTTGAGACACACTGCATCTGCAGAGAAATACAATGATACAACATGCAATTCCCAACCACTATGTGAGAAAAACACGTGTTTTGTTTAGTTCCAGTATCACAGTATCATTGTATCACAGTACTAGTAAGGTTGGAAAAAACCTTAAAGATCATTAAGTCCAACCTATCCAACACCCATCGTCTAAACCATGGCACTAAGTGCCTCATCCAGCCTACTCTTAAACACCTCCAAGGACAGTGACTCCAACACAGAATCACAGGATCACAGAATCACAGAATTAGTAAGGTTGGAAATGATCACAGAGATCATAGAGTCCAACCTATCACCTATTACCTAACCTATTGTCATCCTGTTACTAACACACCATCCTATTATCTAGATCATGCCACTAAGTACATCATCCAACCTTTTCTTAAACACATCCAGGGACGGCGACTCCACCATCTCCTTGGGCAGCCCATTCCACTGAGAGATCACTCTCCCTCTGAAAAAGTTCTTCCTAATGTCCAGTCTAAACCTTCCCACAGCTTAAGACTGTGTCCTCTCATTCTGTCACTGGTAGCCTGAGAGAAGAGACCAAGTCTCCCCTCAGCCTCCACTTTACCAGGTTAAACAACCCCAGCTCTCTCAGTCGCTCCTCATAGGGCTTGTGTTCCAGCCCCTTCACAATCCTCGTTGCTCTTCTCTGGACATATTTGAGGATCCCAACATCCCTCTTAAACTGAGGAGCCCAAATCCCTAGTCCTACTGGAAACACTATTCCTGATGAAAGTCACAGAATCACAGAATCACAGAAAATTATGAGTTGGAAGGGACCCACAAGGATCATCTAGTCCAACTCACCATCTAACACCCGTACAGTGACCAAGAGCGTAATACCAACCTAGATGCCTCACAGTCTAGCAGGCCGCTCCGAGCCGGAAGGGGCCCAGGGTCATCCAGCCCTACACCCCCCAGCTAGACCATGTCACTAAGCTCCTCGTCCAGTCTTCTCTTAAACACTTCCAGGGATGGCGACTCCACCACCTCCCTGGGCAGCCCATTCCAATATGCAATTACTCTCTCCGTGAAAAGCCGCTTCCTAACGTTAAGATTAAACCTCCCCTGGCGTAGCTTGAGGCTGTGCCCTCTCGTTCTGGTGTCGTCAGCCTGGAAGAAGAGGTCTACACCCATCTGGCTGCAACCTCCCCGCAGGTAGCTGTAAACAGCAATGAGGTCCCCTCTGAGCCTCCTCTTCTCCAGACTGAACAGTCCCAGTTCCTGTAGTCGCTCCTCATAGGGCCTGCCCTCCAGTCCCTTCACCATCCTCGTTGCCCTTCTCTGCACCCTCTCAAGCAGCTCAACATCCCTTTTAAACAGGGGAGCCCAGAACTGCACGCAGTACTCAAGATGGGGTCTGACCAGCGCTGTGTACAGGGTCGGGATGCCATTGGCTTTTCTGGGCTGCCTGGGCACACTGCTGGCTCATGTTGTTTTCCATCAACCAGCACTCCCAGATCTCTTTCCACCTGATCATCCTGCTGCCACTCCAACCCCAGCCTATAGTTCTGCATGGGGTTATTGTAACCGAAGTGTAGGACCCGACACTTAAGACTTGTTGAATCCCATGTCATTGGATTCAGTCCATCTCTCCAGCCTGTCAAGGTCTCTCTGCAGAGCCCTCCTACCTTCTACCAGATTGACATTTATTCCCAGCTTGGTGTCATCTGCAAACTTGCTCATAAAGGACTCCATCCCTTTATCCAGATCATCGATAAAGATATTAAACAGGACAGGTCCCAGCACTGAACCCTGGGGGACCCCACTAGTGACCAACCTCCAACTGGACGTATGTTCTAGTATTTCAACATCTTTCTTAAACTGAGGGGCCCAGAACTGGACACAGTACTCAAGTTGCGGTCAAACCAGTGCCGAGTACAGGGGAAGGATAACTTCCCTAGTCCTGTTGGCCACACCATTCCTGATGCAGGCCAGATTGCCACTGGCCTTCTTGGCCACCTGGGCACACTGCTGGCTCACATTAAGTTTCCTACCCACCAGAACTCCCAAGTCTCTTTCTGTCCACTCTCTAGCCACTCCGTCCCCAGCCGATAACACTGAATGGCGTTGCAACCAAAGTGGAGCACCTGTCATTAGGAATCTGCCCATCTCTCCAGTCTGTCCAGGTCCCTCTGCAGGGCCCTCCTACCCTCTAACAGATTGACACTTGCTCCGAGCTCAGTATCATCTGCAAACTTGCTTATGATCATCACTGAAGATATTAAACAGGACCGGGCCCAGCATGGATCCTTTGGGGACACCACTAGTGACTGGTCACGAATTGGATGAGACACCGTNCTCTGCAACACTCATAAGGAAGTGAACTTTGGCTGTGCCCAGTGAGCGAAAGGCACTGCCCACCTGCCCCTGCGGGGACGTGCTCCACAAATAGCCAATTAATATTCACTGAGAAATACGTCACGAATCTGTGAAGACGTGAATCAATAGGCGCGAATACGCGAGGGATATGTCTCAATATCTGCTTTATCGGCTCCTTAATCCTCAGAAATTTAGCTACAGTCAAGTGAATCCTGCTACAAAATCAACAATCAATTTAGATTATAAAATTCTTATTTATTTTGTTGGATTTCCTCACTAGATCTAGTTAGCATACATAAAAAGTAGTGAAATCTACTTTTAGCTGTATTCAACATCAGCCAAGCACTTGCTTCTTAGCAGTCTAAACCAAACAATGCTCTCTCTAATTCCGTAATATTTTTCATGCCAATGTATCACAAAGCTCTTTGTTTACAAGAAGCTCTACCCTGTACTTTAGGATACAATGTTGCATATTACATCTAAGTAGGCTGAAAAGACAATGTGAGGAGTTAAAATCTGTGCAAAGTACCAAGGTTTTAAATATTGTTGATTTTATATCAGTGTTCCTGGGTTCTTTATTTCCTATTAAATGGTAAGCATCTCACACTTGCCATTGAAGTAAACAGAAACATTTCTAAAAATTGAGCTTGTGTGACTTGAAGAGGTGTAATTAATACAGTCGGCCCTCTTGCACTTCACGCCCCCCATATTGCGGCTTCACATCTTAGTGGCATGATTTTTCAGCGATTAAGGAGGCCCCTTTCCGCAACTGCACATACGCAACCTGGCATGCATGAATATTCAGTTAGGCAGCATGAATATGCACATCCACCGCGGCGGCACTGTCGGTTCCTCGTGGCCCTGGGACAGCAGCGGCACCGCCACTTCCTCTTGGCCCCAGGACGGCAGCGGCACCGTCATTTTGCCTGGCTCTGGGACAGCAACAGTGGTGGCCCTGCTGCTTTCCCCGCCCCAGCACAGCTGCTGTGGCAACCGAGACACAGCAAAACAGTGCCAAAACAGCGCCAGGGGGCTGTGTCAGGGTGCGGGCCAAATTTGTATATTAATGAGCTGCCATTCAATGCAGAAGTAGGGCTTCGCGGGACCGAATAAGACCGCAGTTCCATGGCATAGGAGACTCCACTGTATTACCCAACGCAATGAATCTTCGAATCTACAAACCGGTCCCTCTGTGTGAACTTCCACAACCTAAAGTACTGATCCCCTTTTCCAAGTTTTCATTAACCCCATTTCCCCTTTTTGTTTTGCTTTAAGTCTCTGCCCCACAAATTAAATTCAATTAAAATAACTGAATGACACAAGTCAGGCTAACTGCTCTGATCTCATAAAATGAACTGTGAGAAGTTTTGGAAATAGAATGAAATTTCTTCTGAATTCCACAAAATGTTGATCCAAACTAACTGCTCTTCCTCTCTCTAAGTGAAATGTTGCAGTTCCTCACTCTACATTAATTTAACCACCTTTGGAAATAAACAGGCATTTGTCTACATATGTAAAATCTATCAGCTCAAAAATGATGTTTTTCCCTTCTAATTTACATTCCAGAAATCTCCCCTGCAAAGGACAAACCATTTATATTTCATTCCTTCAGGTGTTTGGTGAGTAAGCTGTCATACTTGGATTAAATGAGTTCTCAGTTGTTCAGCAGCTAGTAATGCAAGAAACCAAGAACTCTTTCAGTTGCCTGAGCTCCCTCAATAGGAGGCATTTCCTCCCACAACTCCATTCAAGTGGAACAATAACACTATCAGGTTCCCTTCTAACAATAGATCCAGTGTTACTTGGCATTGCTATCAAACACCTCAAGATTAAGACAAACTTGCAAATTCATGGAGATCTCTCAAGAATGTTTTCCCATTCAGGAAAAAAAAAACAATCCAAGAAAAATGACAACAGTGCTGGGGCTCTTTTTAATTATGTTAATTAATTTATTTTAATTTAATTATTTTAATTATTCCTAGCTGCCTTTCTACTACCACACACTTAAGAATTGAGTGTTATCAACATTACCATTTCATAGTTGAGAATACTGAAAGTAAAGGGATAAAAATTTCAGTCAAATTTGAATAATGACTAAACTACAAGGAAAACACTGAACTTGTGAATCTTAGCTTTCAGATCCTTGCTACTGCATAGACTCTTCTAGAAACTAATCCCATCTTAAACCAAGAATCTGGTCAGGTTTCAGCTACTGTATTAAATATATTACAATGCTGGGGAGCTAGCAGAGTCCTGACAAAGCAAAATTAATTGACTGTATTTGACCTGCCAAAATAGTATTCTGTAATTGAACATGTTCTAACAAACACAAGTACAATTTTGATTATCTCAAAACCACTTCTGGCTATGCACAGGATTACACTGTCAATACACATACAAATCACCAAAGCAGTACAATCTAAAGGCAATGCTGTTATAGACATGTCTGCTACAGAAGACCCATGCTTACCCATGGTCCACCTATCCACGGTTTCAATATTTTGCAACTCATTTTTGAACAAAAAATGGTGTCACGTGCATGTGCAAAAAACACTGCAAAGGTGTATGTAAATAAAGGTATATGTAAATAAACTCATGAATATGTAAATAAGCCCTGCCCGGGAGCCACCAGGGGCAGCGAGGAGAGGGAGCTGCGAGCTGTGAGCCACACAGTCCATCCCATCCCATCCCATCCCAGTCCCGTCTGGGATGCGTTTAATCTAAACATGTGTATTTGCGCAGCTGGAATCGTTCTCCACCGGGCTGCAAGAGGGGGCTGCCACTGTGTGTGTCTGTGCGTGAGAGCAGAAGTGGAACGCACCTTCTCACCATTCCCCCAGGGCAGGTGGGGAGCTGCCCGCACCTGCACCACCGCAGTGGCAGCAGGGGCAGGGGGAAGGTGCCTCCTGTTCCCACTCTCACGGATGCCAAGGCCAGGGAAAAAAGAAAAAAAAAGGGGGGAGAGAAAAAGAGAAAAGTGTCAGTTTAATAGCCGTGGCGTCCCGTTCCCGTCCCATCCTGTCCCATTCCATCCAGCTTCAGCAAAGGGAGGGAGCCTAGAATGGAGCCGCGAATGGTGCGATGCGGTCCAGCCACAGCAGTGTCCCGTCTCTGAGCGGGAGGAGGTGACAAGTGACGTTTAATTGCATATTCATAAATTACCTCTCTTTGAACATTGCAGCCTTTGTGCCTTGGTCCCGGACCCACGAGCCCGCAATACCCAGAGGCTCACTGTATAGCAACATTGTAAAGCCTAACTTGATGGAGTAGCAGTGGACTGAGCACTTCTCTTTCCACTACTTCCCCTGGACAGCACAGATACATTTCAGTTTCTGCCAGAGGGAGAACTGCTACAAACTGGATCCGCTTAACAACTAGGGAGAAGGATTCTCACTGCTCTGTGGGAAAACCTTAAGGAAAGAAGGGCTTGTCATGCCTACTATACCTGCCAGCATCATGAATTTGTTTTTTCAGTGTAAACTAAAGTACAGCGAGCCCCCACATATTCACGGTCCACATATTTGTGGTTTCAATTAATTGCAGATTATTTTTCCACAAGTTGTACATCCACACGCATGCATAGATGTTGTGAGTCTGTACTGCAAACTCACTCAACTCATGGATCTGCAACAAGCTCATGAATATGTAAATTGGTCCTGCCCAGGTGCCAGCAGGGGCGGTGAGGGGAGGGAGTCGTGCACTGCACAGTCTGGCTGGGATGCGTTTGATGTAAACGTAGTTTTTTTCATGGCTGGAATTGTTTTCCACTGGGTTGCAAGACAGGGAGACGGAGCTGCCATTGTGTGTGTCTGTGTGTGTGTGTCTGTGCACCTCCTCCCCATCCCCCAGGGCCGGTGGGCAGTTGCCCGGCTGCATCACACCAAGGCGGGGTGAGCCCCTATGCCGCACTGAACTGGGGCAGGCAGGAGCCTGCCCACATCACACTGCACTGAGCCAAGCTTGCCACCTTTGCTCCTTGCACTTTCCAAGCGCCCTCTATTTGCATCATTTAAGGGGAACTGCCACCATTGCCCTGGTGCCTACAGCAGCTGCTGCTCACACCTTCACCATCCCGGGAGCGGCAGGGCCAGGGTTGGCGAGGCGTAGCCCAGCCGAGCTCCTGGCACAGGACACGTCTCCTCCCCAGCATAGCCCATAGCTCCAGCTCTCACAGCTTGCGGGCATGGGGGGAATGGGCAGCCATATTCCTGCTCCGAGCCCCGCACTCCTCAGCTTCAAACACAGTTTACCTTTTTTGCCAACTCCCCCATCTGCCTGATATAATGAGAAAAGGGTCTATGAGCTCCCTGCATTCCACCTAGAGGAACGCACAGCTCTGCCACTGGGTCCTCAGCCCACTGCAACTGCACAGAGGTTTGGCAGAGCCCCGTAGTTGGTCAGAAGCCTGGCGCTGCTGCCGTCATTGTGATAGCAGAAGCCTGGGACTCGCCACAGGGACAGCTCAGCTGCAGGGAGTTCCCCTCCGATTCCCCAGGACTCCCCTGCCAGGAAGGGGCAAAAGGAACCTGCTTCACTTTCCTGAGGCGCTACAGAGCGAGCAGTGCTCCCAGGACCACCCTCTAGATCTCATTAGTGGAAGGGGCATGGCTATGTGCAGGGCCTAATTGAATATTCATGGATTCAGTATCTTAACAGATTTCATGACTCACATGGCCTGCCCGGACCCCCCGCAAGAGAGCTCATGGCCAACGCTACGAGGCAAATATTCCAACTGATGAAGTAATCATTCTATGTTGCAGACAAAAGGGAAAGGTGGTACTCCATGAAAATGAACCCACATTAACAGTCCTGTAGATTATTCTTTTATCTATAAAAATTCTGCATCATTAGGACTAACCAGTTAAGGAGTCATGCCAATGCCTCCAGAAACATTAGGACAAGGGCTGAATGTACATAAATAGTGAGACTCAGCATTAATTTCAGCATCTCACTCTTCCTTCTCAGCCACAGAAGTAGAGACAAGAAACAGGAGGTATGGGCTTAAAAGGCAAGCAGCAGTCACCTGGAAAGATTCTGCTGTATAGAAAAAGTGGCAATATGGCTGCGAGATACTTCATCAGCATGTTCTTGCCTTCTGATGCTCAAAAGGAAGCTGAAAGGAGATGAAGTTTCCTGTCAGTAAAATAGGAAGATAAGATCTGAGCATCACAATCACCTTTTGGCTAGAGGCCTAAGATAGCTGCATATCACAGTCCTGGTTTAGGTTTTTTGCTCCTCTGCAGCGAGGGGGTTAACAGCTCAGCTCTTGCCTGGGCCTCAGTCGCTGCCATGGCATTCAAGGTTACAGAGATAGGGATGTCTTTGTGAACAAGCATACTTGGGAGAGAAGAAAAAAACACTTAGTAGCAAGATGTAGAGTGCCAGGTCAGTGCCTGTATGGAGAAGCTGAATGCCATGAAGGCCCCCCCCAGGCCTACTAGAGAAGGGGGCAAGAAGAATTCCACGCATCCCATTGCTGTTTGTGGAAAGGAATATGGTGCAAACATATGGAAGAGAGAGAGAGAGGAACCAGTGATGCAGAATCCACTGAGGCCACGACTGAAGATGGAGAACCATGCTGCAAAAGCTGCAGATGTTTTTGGGAGCCCAGAAACACTTGGCCACCGGAGCTGAGCTCAGCAGAGATCCTTTCGGACAGACGTTTTGTGACAGAATTGCATTGTGGTAGGATCTGATCTGTGTACTTTGGGATGGGCTCATTATGATGCAGCAAAAACCCAGTACTTAAAAGCTGGATCCTGTACTGTGACTCTCGGACAACAGAGAATGGAAGAACTGTGTCCCTGGGTCGAGATCTCACTTGGGAAAGGGTCATGAAAGACTTTTCCTCTCTTGAGAGACAGAGAGAGACAAATTTATGGAAGGGCAGAGAGATGGTTCCTACCCCGAATCTGGTCAGAAATACCAACTTGCCTGGTTTTACCCCTACCCCTGTTCTCCCTTTGTCTCCTGGTGGAAAAAAGGGAATATGAGATCTGTTGTAAGAAGAAGGAGGGGTGGGGGGAAGAGGTTGCCTTTAAATGATGCTTCTCACATAAGCTTTGATCTTGTTAGTTAATAAATAAATCCTTTATATTCTTCACTAGTAGTTTGCCTTGCTTTTGCCTGTGACCAGTTTTATTTTCCAGTTTTTTTCCTCCAGGAGAGGTTGTGGGTGAATCTCTGGCATCCAGCCAGGGTCAAACCATGACAATCACACATTGAGGTAACAAACAAAAAATACACAAAACACCCCTGGACAAGATAAAAGCAGCTGAAAACCATCCTTCCCTCAAGTTCTTTTCTCCTTTTCTTCCTTCATATTCAATTCATTCTGACTTGGATCTGAACTTAGAGGGAAAAATGAGATATTGCCTTTTGTTAAATTATGATGAATTCTTCAAATCCATTGAAAGAGGCAAAATAAAAGACCATTTTACTTCACTGATACATATAAAGCTTCTCACAGCTGCCAGTATTTACATCTCTTTCATCACAACTAAAAGCTTTGTGAAAGTTTATTAGATTTTTCACTCCTTAGCAGTTGTTACTCAACATTGTTCCATTTCCTTCAAGCACATTATAGCGATTTATACTAGAATACCAATAGAGGAGGTAGGAAACAAGTAAGTATACACAAAGTTGTTAGAAGTCTGATCAAAATCTGGATTTAACTTGTGCTGGTCCCCATTTCTAAAGGTAGACATAGCAAAGATCTAGGAGTGTTTTGCGAGATCTACAGCAATAAGCTTAGATTAAAAAAATGAATTAATAATATGACAGGATGCCTGCTCTTCATATACCTAAATGCTTTATAAATATTGAAGAACATAGTATCTCTTCTAGCCAAATTACATGCTTTCAGGTTGAGAAGTATCAGCTAAAACATTCGTTTTGAGCACCTATTAGCAGCATGGTTTGTCATAAAAAAAATTAAAACACATTGGCTCAGATACAACTCTCCACACGTGATTTCTAACAAAGTATGTTATCCACGCACTATTAGACGGCAGATGTTTCAAACAGTTGCCATTTGAACCAGGAAAACAACACTGATGGTTGTTTGTTATTTTAAACTCCTACCAGGCACTCCAAACTACAAAAAAAGGAGAAATTGGTATTTTTCATATTTACGTAATTTGCTAATCTGTTACTCCAGAAACGGGTAATTTATCAAGATAGTCCAAAGAAAGCAGAAAAAATAAAGCATAAGAAGCAAACTTCCAGCAATTTATTAACACTGCAAAAAGGTGCTCAAACATATTTCTTCCATCAAGAGACTGTTTGAAGCCTTGTTAATTGCTTTATCTGTTAATCTTAAGTATGATGTTTTAAGTCTTCAATGCAAGGAAGGACGTCTGGTAAAAAATAGGTAGCAGCACCCACAGGAAGGTGCTTTGCTTCAAGTCAGGCCATTATAAATACAGAAGGCTAAAACAAAACACAGGAAAAGGCTAAAGAGGGATCCCCCTCCTCCCGCACCCTCCCCCTAACCTAGCAGGAGTAACCTTCTCCAAAAAGGTGCTAATGAATCATAACACATGAGCCGTGAAGAGCACATGTTTCAATAGGCATCAAAGGGACAACCAATACTTCCATATTTTTAACACTGGAGGTCTTGTCCTCATTTCCTGATGGATACAAAAGCAAGCAAAGCAGCACTGAAGCACTAAATAAAACAGAGATTGGCTGGGAAAGTTTGTAAAAGCCAAACCAAGGAATATTTCAATAAAAATAAAAAATCTGTGGGCTTCAGAATCTCTACACCGACAGCAAAAATGGTATAAAGCAACCCAAACATTTCAATCGGTAGACTGTAGCCATGAAACCTGTATTATCTATCTTACTAGTAACTTTGTACTGGTTTTCTCACCTTTGCTAAGAGTTTCTACAGACAGGAGTTGTAGTGAGATAAAAATTCATGAAACTGAACTAAGAACAAGACAAAACATCTAGCAAAGCCTGTCAAAGCTAGTCAAAAAGCCTTGAAACCATTCCAGAGGACATGGTACTGTGCCAAAAAACAAAGGTCAAGACGAAAAAGAGGAAGATAGGGGTCCTTTAAGACCTCCGACTCAAATTCTAGAGGCATGTCAGAGGCATGGCAAGGGCAGTACTGTGGGAGGGGCACTTTGGAAAGTGGCTGTAACGCATCAAGTAATGTCTAAATATTGTAATTAGATGATAGCATAAAGCTGTAAAACCTATGTAATTCAGTGTGCACCATTTGGAAAATATTCCTGGGCACCCAGCATCATAATAAGAGTCCTTTTTGTCTTTTAATACCAAAAAATTGTTTAAGAGTTACTTTTTAAGGCATCAAGAGTTCAGAGGTCACCACTGAGCATAAATACAAAGCCAAAAGTTACACTAACATCGATCTCTTCCATTTTCATATTTTAATGGGGAACTACAAAAAGTCAGATACCATTAGTCAAATGGTTCATGGTTTTAGTTACCTCCATGTTTTTACTAATGTACTTGCAGAGCAGTGAAGGCCCAACTCAGAAGAAATTAAAGCATATCAAACACAGGAAAAATGCATATTAGACAAAAAATCAGAAGTATCAGCAAGTAAACAGTTTATTGATATATGTAACTGATGGAAGCAGATACAGCAACATCAGAACACTTTCAAAAAAACATAAGAAAAATGAAAGAAAAAAACCTGAAGGCTTTGGGTGCAGAAAAAAAGTCTTTGGATCCAAAGGGGTCTGAGACAATAAAACAAATACTCATCTTCCTTCACCCTGAAAATTCAGAATTCAAATGAAATGCACTTTGTTGAAATGGCACTTTGCACTTCTTATACAACTTTCTTTCTTTAGATGGTAGCAAACTTACAGGGCTGTTAAGTAGCTAGGTATAATAATGCCTATGTCACAGCAGTGACATGCTGTGACTTGTCTATATTAAGAACTAAGTCTAGGACAAAGGCAGGAATAGATTTCAGACCTTATGATTCCCACTCTCAGACAGTCACCACAAAGTTAGCTCTACTTACTGTCAATACAGCTATTACATGTGAAATCCCTTCAAAATTGACGCTCTGAGACAGTACCTGAATATGCCTCTAATCAAAGATTCAAGAAACTGAGACAAACTTCACAGGGTGTTTGTTTGTAGGATATGTGTAGGCAGCAAACATGAACAGTCTGAGAGAAAAGCTTTAGCAAACTACAATCAGTAGTTTCTCCAATAAAAACACGGAAGAATCTTTGAGTATCAACAGGATAGCCATTGCAGGAAGAAGTTAACACTGCACCACCAACATGCACAATCAACAACTACATTGCTCATTCTCAATCCTCTTCTGTGGCACTTGAACAAACCTGTTACTTATATGGGCTCTAAGAAAGAAGCTTTTGCTAGAAGTCAGACACAAAGGCTAATTTTATATGCTTACCTTAATAATCATATAAACAGATCTGTTAAGTTTAAACACTCACTCCCAAAGAGTATTTACCACACCTTGCCATTTGCGTAAATGTTTACTGAGAATCACTACTGAAGTATAGAAGTCCTCTATACTTGGACATACAAGAAAAACTGTAATGTGATAATGAAAAGACAGGGTTACAGCACCAAGGCTACAATCCAGTAAATGCAGGCATAGCACTTGAACTATAAAGGTGGAGGGATCTGTTAAAATCCTATTTAAGTATTTTAACAATAAAGGTATTTTTGCAACCTTAAAAGAGGAATATGCAACTTCTTGTCTGTCCACAGACAATTAGAAGGTCAGTAAGAGGCAGACTCCCTTGTTACTTCTGTCTCCTGCCTTGCAATAAAAAGAAAAAACTTTCAGCGTGACCTCCAGGACTCTTCTGGCACATTGAGAAGGCAATCAATGGCACTGTGAACACCTGTTACTCAAATGCAGCAAGGAACAGAACTTTTTACTTCCAGGTCAAGAGCTTTAGGATAAACATAATGTAGCCAATAGTATACTTTATATGAGCCTGAACACACGTATTTTTTCAGGAAACATACACAGTCTGTGCGTGCAGATGATTAAAGAATTCAGGATTGCCTAAGGAGACAGATATTGCACACTTCGTTGGTACAGTAACAGCACATGTAGCAGAACTCTGCTGTTGATCCCAGTCCAGGAAGAACTGGGGCATGAACGACTCTGCAAGGATGAGGACCCCATACACTGTGCTTGTGCTGCACCATGACATCTACAATATCACTGACTGAAACACCAGAATTATTATTAAATAACAGAATGAATTTCATAGAGTAAAATACTAGCAAATGAGAAATATAAGCTTTGAAAGCAAAAGGTTCCTCCTGTTTACCATCAAGACTTTCAAAAAGTCAAAGTCATCCACCATACGTGCAGAAAGTCCGTTATTCCAAGTTGACAGAGTAACTAATTGTTGGCAGCACTGAAATACAGTGAACCCTCGAAATTCGCAGGGGGACGAGTCTCCTCTGGTGCTGCGAATCCCCTTTTCCATGAAGATAGCTGCCTCATGAATATGCAAATAAGCCATGCCCATCACCCCGCCCTCATAAGTCCTGGAGTTCTGGAAAGACTTCCCGGCACCTCCCCATGCCCTCTCATGGCACAGGGCAGTGAAGGGAATCTCTTTTGCCACTTCCCCACCCACAGAGTCCCTGGGGAATCTACGGGGTTCCCTGCCGTCCACCAGACTCCCCAGCAGTGGCAGCAGCAGCATCGTACCGACACTGTCCATAGCTCATGGGGCCTCCCCTGCTCAGAGGCATTTCTTGCCCCTCCCCTCGCCATGTGCCAGCACCTGCCGTTGCCGCACCAGGGAGAGGCTTCCATTTTTCCAAGTCCTGAGCCCAAGGACAGAGGGAGGTTGCGCTCCCCCAAGCCCCATGCTAGGGGACAGAGAGAGGCTGTGTTCCCTGGCTGGCACCACGGGGCTGTGAGGGGGTGGCCAGCAGAGTGATGAGTCTCTCCAGCAGCGGGAGGAGACAGCGCCACTGCCAGTCCAGCAGGCAGGTGAATGATGCAAGGCGAGGGGGAGCATGGGTGGCTCGGCAGAGTGTCCACGGGACCACTGCATCCTCAGGGAGGAGCAGATGATGGTGGAGGTGCCAGAGCCCATGCAGAGAGCCCAAGCCCTGCCACACACCCAGAGAATGTGACAGGCTGCACATGGCAGGGAAGGGAGCAGCATGAGGTGGGGGATCCGACCAAGCCCACTGGGCTCCCTCTCCTCCCCAACTGGCAGCACTGGCACTGCTGCAGGAGAGGCACATACTATGGAGCTAGCTAACCCTAACCCTAGCCTGGCCCCACAAGGGGTGGGTGTGGAGGCTGCCATGCCCAGTAGAGACTGCTGAGCCCAGTGGAGATTGCCGAGTGTGGCAGCTCGAGTGCTATGGGCAGCGGGAGCTGGACCTGAGACAGGCGTCAGTGGTGGCTCCCACGGGCCTGTGCCTGGCAGAGGGAAATCCGTCAGGGCCCTGCAGCAAGTAGCTGTCACAAAGTGCTGACACCATATAACCTTCACAACACACATAAGGGAGGGACTCTGGGTGGTCCGCGAGTGAGCCGCTCCGCCTTGTGAGCCATGGCTGTCCTGTGCCCCAGCACGGGCCAGTCCCACTCCACAGGACAGCAGGGACACTGTGTATGTACCAACGGGAAAACCCCGTGAGGAATTGAGGAGTTTTCACTGAAAAAAACCCGTGAGGATGCAAAGAAGTGAAACTGGAAGTGCGAATATGCGAGGTATGACTGTATCTTCTAGTCATAATTCATCTTAGATAGACCCATCTCTTAATATACTGATTAATTTACAGACTGGCATTTTGAAAGACCAATTTAAAGAAGCCAGATGCTGTCCAATAAGAGGAACTCAGATAAATTGGTATAACAGATGAACTGCTGCAGAAAACAGGTTCCATACTCCCTCCTTCTCTTAGCATTTCCCTTTCCAGCCACATACTCATGATGCTTCCTTGTATCACCTCTGATTCATGTGACCCTTCAGTAAGTCAGTTCACTGGCAGAACTATCCAGAATGAGCCCTCTGCAGCTTGTAACCTCAATCGATTTGGGATTACATGGGATTAGATGAACATCAGAACAAGCAAGGTAGGAAAAAGATGAAGGACTACTACCAGCAGCAAAAAAATGCTAATTTTGCTTGGTTCTCTTTCAATTTGACCTTTGATCTCTCATGAATATCAGAGAGCAGAATGGAACTTTCATAATGAGTTCTTTAGTTATTAATATATTTTGTTACCTGAAAGGATCCCATCCTATACCAAAACTCAGCTAAAGATTCCTGCAATTGAAGTTAGAAGAATGTCACATATTTGGAATCTGGAACACTTACTTGTCTTAAGTAGTAATTATTTTTCCTGCAAGTAGCACCAGTGAAGATGATAGAACTGTTTCCAGAATATGGTACCGTTTTATGGATCTTCAATGATGACCTCTCTCTAATATAACTGCTATTTAATCTTTTCTACATAGGTCATGGAATTGTAGAATCTCAGAGTCCCCATATAGAGAATGCACAAGAGCTGCTTGGTAATCTATTGGCAAAAATCTAGCTATCGAGTCCATTTTTCTTGCACTGTCTGTAACTCAATCATAAAGAATTTGTTTTCAAGGTAAACTAATTTATCATTGTTCATCATGGTTCATGTTGCATCACCAAACAGTTTGGTTAACAACATATTATTTAAATTAATAGCCTGATTTGCTGCGTACTTTCATCAACATTACTTTTCCCATGAGAAATTGATTTGCCTTTCTACATGTACTTTAAGAACAATGTGGTAAGAAGTAATTCTTGCCGAGTAACACTTATGCTTATGCATGCAAACACATAACTCCTATTAATTAAAAAAGCTATCAATGCTGTAGTAAGATTTGCAAGTCTTTTGCATATGATTATCTGAAATCAGAGAGACTGAAAAACAATACTAAAAAGATACACTGTTAAGAGAGAATTTGTATTGTTATTCCTACCATAATGAGATTAGATTATGCCAAAATATTATCCTCACAAACATCAACATTTTGTTCTTAGTGTTGTTATACGAAAAATTACATCTTAATTTTTTTTGTGATCCCTGTAACATAAAAACATGAATTCTGCCCTTCTATAAAGCAGATCTCTGAACAGAAGTGTACTCAATTTCCTGAATGTTGTCCGCAAAACTTCGAAGAAACTGGCTAAAATTTCACAAGCTGGAAGTGTCTTTTGGAACTCCACTTTCCACTTCCAGGGGGGCTAATATAGCATGTTAGCCCTGCTCACGGTATAAAGGTGCCACCAGAGGGTTTCAGAAACAAATGCATCACAGCAAATTACTAAGGAGTTGGGAAAAAGCCCTCTTGTTTTAAGCCTTTAAAAGGTTCATTTCAAACATAAACAAAGATACCCATAGTTACACCTACTGCTTTTGAATGTCCAGCGCACTAATGAATTCTTGTCAGTAACCTGCTTTTCACAACGGAAGTTCTGAGGCAAGAGCTACAGGCACCCTAATTCATTACTTATGAAGCACTTCACGCATACAGTTCCAAAGAAGTACACCATTCTTCAGCAGAGACAACATAAGCAGGTTATGAGTACCATCCATACTCCTAGAATAAGAGTTTAGGTTCGAGTTCATAAGAGAACATTCAAAGTAATCAAAAGGGAATAATCTCCTGAAAAAAACCCCATCCATTCTTTCATCAAGATAAAGAAATTATCAGTAAAACCAAATACTAAAATTTCAGAATCAATGTGACCTTCAGTTAAAAAAACACAAAAACACAAACAACAAATAAAACTGAACAAAAACATTTAAGCACACACAGTGCCCCAAATAAAGCAATCCTTTGTGTTAAGGGAACAATCAAGCTACTGTTTATTTAACCTAGAGACTGTTCCCAAAGCAGGACTCAATTCAATAAAGTCAAAACTTCCACCTAGTTACAGGAATATACACAGCCATTCCCCACACTTTCACCATAGCTGGCCTTCTTAAATAAGCATTACTTCATTCAGCAAAGAAAGAACTCTACTCCTCTTCTGCAACAACCCTGTGAAACCCTGTACAATGAAGTTGCAACAGAGATCTGAAACTTCAAGCCCTCAACTTTTCATGGTCTTCTGTAAATGCACCTTACTTAGATGCAATGTCAGAACCTACAAACTGACTGCATGCTGATGGCAGGAAATATGGAGCCAGGGCTCAGGTTTCATTTTAGGCAAGTCACTCCCCATTATTTATTTATAAGTTACATCTAATTATCTAGAAAGCCTAATTAGCTCATCTGGAAAGTGATTTGAAATGCACAGATGAAAGATAGCATGTATTTCTCAACTCTTGTCATCTGTGCCAATAAAATGCTTATTTCACAACAATTAGCTCTAACTGTATTTTTCATAGCTGCTGTCTCATCCCTAGAAATTCCAGCTCTGGAAGTCACAAATAGAAAGACTCATTGGGATGAAATGCTAATAAAGTGATAAGTGATAGATAAGGTTAATATTCTAAAGGCCTTTTTGCAACCACTCAGCATGTAGTGAAACTTCTTTCCCAGTTGGGATCCCACTCAAATGAAAAACAAGGTATTTATTTTTAAACTCTAATCTGTATCACAATAAGCACTTCCAGCACAGCTTTAGGTCTGACAAAAACCTGGCCCAAGAAACTAAATCTACTCTTAAGACTGATTAAAATGTACTAGAAAGCTTCAGTAAATGTGTCTTACTACTTCACGTAGAAGCCCTATGTTCACTTTTTCAATATTTGTGAAACATTAATAGGATCCTCAGAACAGACAGAAATCTTAACTTTGGAACAGGGACTGGGTGAGATGGGCTGAAGCAAAACAGAGACTGAGAGTAGGCAACATGAGGCACTGTGGGCTTTACATTTCCCATCCTCCAGTCATGTGTCAGCCTCAAGGAGGGACTCCAATAGATCATAAACAGGAGAAGAGAGGTTCACTAAATCCAACCACAGTTTCCAACCTAGTCTAGTGTCGTGTCTCTATAATACCTGGTCAAAACATAAGAAATCACCCGGAAAACAGTTACAGAGTAATTAATTCATCGTGTGAATCTGTTGTTAAAGAAATGAAAGAGCACCTGTCCTGAAACACATATACCCATCTGTTGAGGTTTTCGACATTTTAATCCTGCTTATTTTTAAACAAGTATTTTTCCTTTCTCTGTATGAACTAGGGTTTCAAAAGAAGCCCAAATTTCAATGTTCATTTTCACTGTAAGCATTCTGTGGCACAAGGCACCTCACCTTGTGCATGTATACACACACGAGCCTAATAAGCTCCCAGCTTTAGTCACATTCTACCATTCTACATACTCTTGTAGTAAAGAAATTTAAACATAAAACATTTTAACCAACACAAGAGTGAGTATTTTAAGGAAAAAACAGTACAACTTGTAATACATCACAAGCAAGACAAAATCACATGATTTATGATTTCCCCTGAACAAAGTCCCTTCTCAACACTTCGTTCACTCATTCAGGCAAAAGAAAACAAAATAAAAAAAGAAATCTTGCTTCAATTTACTTTAGTCTGCAACTGCTGCTGGTAAACATATCTGCTGTCAGCTTCCTGGAAGATGATCTCCCACAGAATCAGGGAGGTGCTGCTGTTGAACAGGGAGGTGGCTGCTGTTGCCGCTAACAGGACTCAAAAGCAGCAGAGAAATCTGGCTCCATCGGCATGTGAAGGGGGTGAGGCAGGGAAACCTGTGACTGACTTAATTGCACAAGTGACTACAGTCAAACCAGCTCAAACAGACACAGTCAAACCAGCTCACCACCTTTATACCTTTCTTCTTTATACTTGTCCATACTTCTGTTACTCATGATTCCCACCATGCTCCCCAGAGAAGAAAAAGGAAATTAGATTTTCTTATTGTTATTGGATACAACCCAAGTGGAAAACACATAATTTTCCTCTCCTCTGTTAGATTCCATGTTTCTCATTCCCTCATTTCAGCTACATCCTTGGTTTCTCACCAAGTCACATGGTAGTGAGAATGATGCTAGTATTCAAATTGCTGGCCTCAAACAGCTTAATTTTGTCTCAGAACACAGGTTTGGCAAGACGAGTAATTGTCTTCACTATTGTTCTTTTTCAACAAAACAAGAAAAACCCTAAGAACAGCTTTCCTGAAAATCACTCCATGAATATATGACTACTACTGTAACTCTACATGTTATACTACTCACAGGGGATGGGTGATCAGTGTTTCTTTGAAACACAGGTACAGTGATCCCCCAGAATTCGCTGGGGGTCGGGTCTGGGCAAGTCCCGCGAGTTATGAAATCTGTGAAGATGCCAAACCCATGAATATTCAACTACTCCTCCCCTGTAGCCACACACCTCCACTAATAAGGTCTGGAGGGGTGGTCCTGGGAGTGTGGCTCACACTGTAGCATATCATTAAAGCAGAGGAAGTGCCCCTTGGTGCTTCCCAGTTGCAAAATCCATGGTCTGGGACATTCTGCACATGTGCGCAGTCTCACAACTCACTGAAAATCCAACCGCGATTAACTGAATACGCGGATATGTGAGCTGCGGATATGCAGGGGATCACTGTATTAGGAACTATTTTATTCTCTGAATTTCTCATTAAGGTGTGGTAGGAACTAATCACAAAGAAAATTAAAATTAAATGTGGCGATCTGCATAAAATCTGTCTGTACAGACAGATAAAATCTCGTCTGTACAGACGAGAGACAGAGTGGGGACATGGGTATTCAAGCAAATTTGAAAAGTTTGGTGCAGTTCTAGTACCATACTTGGTATGCCTGCACACTACTCCATCAGTTGCATTTTCTTCCTGTCCTGTCATACCACAAGATTCAGCTTCTGTCCCCAATTCACCACAACCTCAAAATATCCCCAAATTTACCGAAGTGATGCCATTTCAGTATACCCTCACTTTTGAACAGACCATACATAGAAGAAACAAGAAGTTGAAAATGGATCTGACATTCAACAGTGACTACATCGGAGCCGTTAAATGATGTGCATGAATAAATGGTGCGTAACTCATTGAGCAGAGTAGACAAGAGGACACTTGGTGCCTCTTAACTGCAGGACTGAGGAAAACAGTACATAACATGCAGAATATAACTCATTCTAACATCTCACTAGGAATTGGGTACTCCCAGCACTACTGTCACACCAACACAATGCTCAGCAACCCAAGTAGTCAGGGAAATAAAAAGGCCATCAGATCATGCCATGTCCCTTACTGCCACACAATCATTAGGAGTAGGTGCACCTTTTATTTCTTCTTCCTCTTCCATGCAGTAGAGTATGCCTGCAGGTTACAAACTAGCATAGACATATAAAAATGCTTTTTGTATGGATGGTTTTATATCTGCTATCTTAGCAACATCTACCATCAAAGAAAAGCATTTTCAAGGAAGAACTTCTGGCTATGCCATGGCTCTGAGATTAGCTCAGTTGGTTAAAAAGCACTTAGTGCTAATAATGTCAAAGTCATGGGTTCAATCCCCATATAGGCCATTCACTTAAGAGCTGGACTTGATCCTTGTGGGTCCCTTCCAACTCAGAATACTGTGTGATTCTGTAAACTTTTTCAGGCACTTCAGATCATAGTCAAAGAGCAAAAGTAGAATATGGTGCTTCTGTGTAATGTGCATGATGTAGGAGTAAAGTTTATCCCTGCAGTATATGAGCAATCATGAAATGGAATGCCAATGATTCTACATTATTTCCTCTATGACCCTACCACTCCTTCGGCTGGGCCAAGCACAGTAGAGCGTATCATTCTTCACTTGCTTCTCCACAACCACATTTCCACACTGCAACACAGAACGGCAAAGCCAGCTGCTAAAACAAGCTCACAGAGCAAATGGAAGCTTGTTCCAACCACCCTCCTGTGGCTCTCAAACACACCAGGTAGCAGCTCAGCAATGACCCAGGAAGCACAGGAATGGCTGAAAGGCACATATGCACAATCCCAGCAAACCACACTGCTAGTGCTTCTCAGCTGTCTGTAAACACACGTTAAGGCGGTTGGGGCAAGGTGAACATGTCAGAAATTAAACAGACTGAAGAAGCAGTATTAAAACCCCACCAATGTTGTTTGAGAAATCAGCCCCATAGTACTACATAGTTCCCAAACATTCTTCTTCATATTTATGTAACAGTTAATTATATTGATAAAACTAATGCACAAGGACAGCTATTGTGACATCAAGTCTAGTCTCCTACTATCAGAGCTGCAACAAAATAATAGTCCTCTCCTCAGGCTGACCAAAGGACATTTAAAAGTCACTTCTCTGGGCAGGTTTACATCTCCACTGCTGATGATATAACCAATTGGAATTTCCACAATAAGCATAAATTGCTTTTCAACTTGGCTAGTAGTGTTCAGTACTGTCAGAGGAGTCCAGCTTGTACTTATCTCTCCTGCACAGGGAAAACCCAAATGTTCCTATCCTGTCATATCTTTTACTTGATGGAGTAAACAAGCAAATGGATTTCAGTCTCTTCTCAAGAGAGAGAATCCTGACACTAATTGCAACTTTTCTTTAAACTAATTTCTTCTTGGTCTTTTAAACACTGTTGATTTCCCGACAAATTCTACACAAAGTCTCGAGAGTGCCTTATGAGATGCAGACTTCTCTTTATCTCTTCTAAAAATCACATTTTCATTTTACCCATGGATGTTTCAGTCCAATAGCTAGCCAGTACTATTTTCTCTGTCTCCAAATGATCTACCACTACCTTCACAAAATAAACTTTTGTTATTAGGACGCAAGTACAAGACTATTTTTGATGCTGTTTAATGACATTTTCTAGTGAGCCCACCTTCAAGGGCATTCAACTCCTTTAGCACACTTCACTCTTCTGTATGGATGTCTGACAATGCAACAGGTAGGACTTACACACTATCCAATCCTTAAACCACTCCAAGCCCAACTTGTATGAAACTACATTTTTGTTATATACAGTAATCCCTCACTACTTCATGGTTCACCTATCACAGTTTCAATACATGGCTTTTTTTCCCTGCAAAGACACAGTTTAATAATTAGCTGTAGTATCTTGAGAAGTTACCTGAGAAAATGCATAAGAACAGAAAGAGGCAGTTAGAAGTAAAAAAATAACAAACCCAACAAAAACAAAACTAAAAAACTCCCCCACACAAAGATGAAAAACCCAAATCCAACCTTAAATACCATTACTAAGTTAATGTTTTCCTAGCTAGCAGAATTTCAATCTTCTATTTTGTTAACAAGTCAGTCATGAATAGAGAGGCCTTCTGTCACATGACTAACACACGTTTCAACCTCCTTCAGTTTGGAAAGTTAGGCAAATTAAAATCTTCCAATGCCCTGCCAGCCTAAAAAAACATGAAGATCACCAAAAGAAAAGATGCACAGATCTTGTCCTATTCAACCCTATCACTCTAAAGATCTAAAGAGACAGCAAACACAGTAACTAGAATTTGGTGGCCTGGTAATTTCAGAATCAGTTGGCAGACAACATAGAAGCAGAATATAGGTGCACACATACAAAAAGTACGCAAATTTTCCCTCTATACAGAACATGAAGTCTTTCTTTAGAACAAAACATCACCTTCCATTGCTTTGTATTTCTTCCCAGAACAACAAGACAGGGAGGAGCCAAGGAGTGCAACTTGTTAAGAGGACAACAGAAAGATTGCACAGAAGTGATCTGATGTGTTAAAGCAGACGGGACAAGAAGAGAGAAAAAGAGGAGCAGATGAATTGCTGTGTCCGCAAATACGGACTGTTAGATCAACAGGATCAAAATGAACTGTTTCAACCAGTACTTAAATTGATAGCTGGAAGGCAGCATATCCCAATACCTGCAATCTCCAGTGGACCTCCCTCCATGTAGCTCACACTTCTGTAGTACAAAGATGATCAGACATTTAATGACATAACATTACCCTATGTATTGAGAGGGAAAGAAGAATACAGATGGTACACGATTCCACTTCCTATGACACTACACTGATTGGTTTTATTGTGAAGTCTATTTATACAGCTGATTAGAAATTCCTAGTGTTCTTTAATTAATGCAATAGCAGCTGGACTACTTCCTTTCTCTTAGCACTTAACTGCATTTTTGATTAGCGAGTGGTATATGAAAGCTTGTGAAACAAGTACAGGAAGATCAAACAAAAGCAATGATTTCCTCTTAGACCACTACACTACATTAAACTTGCCAACACTAGACTAGGTTAGTCTCTGACCTGCAGCAGCTGTGAGTAGCCAGATTCCAGATGGCTCTAGAAAGCTGCTTTTGTATGGCCCCTGTCTTATTGTACCAATCTAACATTGGGGGGG
>WEKX01013551.1:0-14285 GCA_013390025.1 Pitta sordida | reverse complement strand
GGAAATCAGAGCAGCTGTTTGGGCAATTCTGTGATAGGTGACATCCCCAAACAGCAAATTTCCAGTCATCCAGTATCTGTACGATGTGATCTCACCACTCAGTGTACAAGATCTATCAGACCTATCCCTACAGGACTACAATCACTATTGAAACTTGAATCTACTTCCACTACACTAAAACACACAGTCTGCGTGCCAATGGCATCTCAACATAATACGTAACTACAAATACTCTATCACATCTCCTTTTCCTGGATGTTCAACTTTTCAAAGTACTACTTCAGAAAGAGAGGATTCAAGTCATTTTTCTGAGCTTTACTGTGTGTGCATGCTATAGTATGTAAGATTTGAAGCGCTAACCAAAAGAGTGAGCACAGATCGAAGTGCGCACACACCTCACTCAAAATATTTTATTTAGAAACTTGGCAGATTGGAGAAGTTCCATATAAGGCTCAGAATGGTCTAAGTTGGGTGTATGGGTCTCCTTTTATATTGCGAAACAATTTAGACCTAAAAATTTGAGCTCTTCTCCATAAAATACTCTTTTCAAACCTGAATTAAGCACTACATTTGGCCTTGGTTAATGCAGGTACCAATTAGTGCAGAGAAAGATACATTGGGATGAGTTCAGGATAAATCATAATATGTAGACAAATCAACTTTAAGTTGACAGCAGCATAATTTACATGTTTTTCATATTTTCATTTCAAAGAAGAGCCTGGATTATTTTAGTACTGCTATGGGGGAGGGAAAAGTAACTTGTAAAAGCATTCAATAAATCAACTTGAATTGTAAAAAATATTTTCTTAGAAGACATGCACTTCAAGTCTCATATTCACACATTCTTTGTATGAGGAAGCAAAATTGCTTCTTTAAGTACACTGCAAGTCTCAGCTTTAAGTTACTTTACATGACTGGTGAGATGTTCTCAAAATGGGTATTTCTTTCATATTGTACAATTATTAACAAAATTTAAAGCTTCTGTGTTCCAAAACAGAACAAAGTAACAAACTCCAAACAGAAATGTTTTAAGATTTTCCCCTGAGCTGAGGGTTAACAGTGGATAATTAAAAGTAAAGCTCTTTTGAGGTGTTTTTATTTTTTTAATCTGCATTCTGAGATAATTAATGAAACCTGCAAAAGGAAAAATTCTTGCCTAGGGAAGTACAAACTTTCAAGTCATTATTTCAAGTGGCAGGAACAGCTCTCTTCCATCTCTCTCTACTTTCCAATTTAATTTTAAAAAATTTTTTTAAAAATTTAAAAATCAGCCTTTTTCCTGTCTAAAGTAACTGCCTAGGAAAAAAATAAGTGTGTGTATATACACACACACACACATCGATATCTCTACTGAATGATATTAGACAAAAACAGAAGCAGAAAAGGAATTAATGTGTTCTTCATGAAGGCACACTTTTTTCGTCTGTAATACACACCAAACAACAAAAATTTCATTTATCATTCACAATAAAGAATATTTATGTAAGAATTACACTTGTTTCACATTTAACTCTAAATTTTATTACCTTGGATCCAGTATACCTCTGTTCTTTGTACATATGGACATAGTTACTCAATTAATACCAAATATTTCAGTAGATTCTTGAGAGTAGGAATTTTTTTAAGCCTCTATGTATATAATCCCACCCTGAGAGTTAGAAACTTCGATCTATAAAACCTTTTATTTCCATTTGTACCACTGTACTTCAACAGAAATTTTCCCTTAAGACTGATTTATGAGTTCAGAGCAGCAATTACAGCAGTTGAATTTACTCACTTACAAGCATTGCAAACACACTTTAGAACATTAAAGCAGATTATTAACCATCTAGCATCAATTCAAGAAAGTTTTATGTATTTGTATTTTAATCAAAAATGAAATAATGACAGATGAGTAGAGATGTTTATGCACAAGTGAAAAGGTTGGCCTTGTTTTAAACATTGCATATTTGACACTATCACTTCATATTGCATTTGTTCTCACTGCTGCTCTGAGATCCAAATTTTCTGACATTCACAACTATTCATCAATGCTGAGACTGCCACTGACACACTTAGTAATCTTTGAAGTAGTAACTTATGCTCTCCATGCTTTACCTACCTTTTCATAGATTAATTTCCTTTATATCAAACAGATTTTTAGAGGAACATTTATTAGCAATGTGTTTTGAGACTGTAAGACAAAATATCTTAAACTTTCAAAATATTTAAAGTATTTCTCAATGAGATCAGGACTCATATGGTCTTCCTGTCAAAACACGTTGCAAGTATAATCCCTAAATTTCATTGAATTCTAAGGATCAAAGATTAGGCAACTGAGTCCTGTAATTTTCATTACTTTGTGGTGCACCTCAGTGTATGTTGTAAACAAATTTTGCTGTGGCCACACAAGGATCTAGAAGCTTGCTTGAAAAGAGTGTGATGTACAATGGCTAAGAGTATTTCTAGGTGTCTGCACAGACAGACATGTTTGTTTACAGAGAATCAAGACAATTCAAAACGATTGATAAAACGTTTAGAACTTAGAACCTTCAGTGACAAAACTTTGCAAGAAACTTGATATTATTCTTGGCAAGAAACTATGGAAACTGGTAAGAAAATAGGCAGGATACCTTTGTATGTCAGTGAACTGGAATTTTTCACTGAACAGTTTCTCTTGTAAATTTGTCTGCACCTAGTTTAATCAACAAAATTTGCAGCTCTTAACAGGTTGTGCTTCCATGTGCTACCCCATATAAATACATTTCTTAATTAAGAAAGAAGCCTGTTCAGAGTAAAATTGTTTTAATTGGACTTTGCACAAAAAAAGCATAAATAATGAAGTTAATCATCAAAAGAAGTACAATCAAGTGTAGGTTGCAGGAAACCTGCCTTCCTCTGACTTAAGACTCTGTAAGCACAAGGGCAGAGAAGGTTATTCAGCCTTGCTCACACACACAGCATAGACAACAGCTGCAATTCATGCTTCTCAACCTCAGAAGAAATGTTCTTCCCCTCTTTTAATGCCAACTAATTGGTCTTATGGTGAGTGAAGCATATTTAAGATACTTTCAGCAAAACTTGAGGTAATTACTGAAACCTCACTGGAATACATTACATAGTCATAGTACACAAAACATCTTCATAAAGGCTTTCATTTCAGCAAGTTGCTTCTGGTTATTTAAGAGGCTAAACTTTGTAAGAGCGAGCCCCCGCATATTCATGTTCCGCATATTTACGTTTTCAAGTAATTGCATATTATTTTTCAGTGAGTTGCGCGTCCATGCACGTGCGTAGATAGTACAGTGACCCAGCCAGCTCATGAACAGGCAATTGGCTCATGAATATGCAAATTGAGCCCACCTGGGAGCCACTGGGTGAGGCCAGGGGAGGATGCTGCACAGGATGGGATGTGNACAGTGACCCAGCCAGCTCATGAACAGGCAATGGGCTCATGAATATGCAAATTGAGCCCACCTGGGAGCCACTGGGTGAGGCCAGGGGAGGATACTGCACAGGATGGGATGTGTTTAATGTAAATGTGTGGTTTTGCATGTTTGGAATTGTTCTCTGTTGGGCTGCAAGACGGGAGATGGGGCTGCCACTGTGTGTGTCTGTGCCTGAGAGCAGGAGGCACCTTCCTCCCATCCCTTGGGCCCAGCCATGCCAAGCTGAGGCAGGGTGGGCACCCGCACCACATCAAGCCCGCCGCTCGCATTTCCCAAGCGCCCTCCATTTGCACCGTTTAAGGGGAAGGGGAACTGCCACCATTGCCCTAGAGCTGGGACCGNTGCCAAGCGGAGGCGGGGTGGCCCCCCGCACCACATCAAGCCCGCCACTCGCATTTCCCAAGCGCCCTCCATTTGCACCGTTTAAGGGGAAGGGGAACTGCCACCATTGCCCTAGAGCTGGGACCGCCGCTGGAGTGGCAATGGGCAGGCACTGTGGAGGCAACGCAGGCCCTTGGGGTGTTTGCAGAGCTGGCATTGTTCTCCGCCAGGCTGCAGGAGGGTGCCAGCATTGTGTATGTCTGTGCATGAAAGCAGCAGCAGGAAGTGCCTTCCTCCCACCCCAGCAGTCCCCGTGGATCCTCCCACGGTGCCCTGTATGGCTGGGGCAGCAAAGGGAAGGACGGCTCCATGGCTCCCATCTCCTGCACCTGTGGGGCAGCGCCCATGCTCCCTCCGCACCACCCCAGGGGCTGAGACTGCAGGGTCCCCCTGCACTTGGAGTGCTGCCCTGTTCCCAGTGTCTGACACCAGCCCGGAAGAGAGAGCCAGGTTAGTTGACTGAAAAACCTTAAAAAACAAAAAAAACCCATTCACAAAAAACCCCATACCTGCCACCACTTCCAATCAGAGTGGAACTAGTTTGTGCCTGTGAGGCAGCTGCCACAGGAACAGCTCCTTCCACCGTGGGAGGGAAACACATTGTGTTTTCCACAGCAGTGGAGCTGCAGGGAAAACCTGCAGCTGGCACGGATGACCTGCGGGAGTGTGCTGCGTGCAGCAGACCGTGCTACCTGTGTGATGGGGGCTGCCCAAGCCAAGCTGTGCCACTGCCACTTGTGTATCCCCCACCCCACCTTTCCCCTTCCTGCCGCCAGGAGCCCATCTTGATCCCTGGGTGTGTGGCGGGGCTTGGGCTGCCCGGCAATAGCCCAAGCTCCCGGCTGCATCGAGGGCTTTGCTCGGCATCCCTGTCAGCTGGAGTGGGGAAGCATCAGATCTTGCAATGGTGCAGACAGTGCACCGCCAGGACCCTGCGCAGGGAAAGGCTGCCTGCAGGGCTGGGAGGCACTGCTGCACAGCGCAAGGGCGCGAGCAGGGACAGCTACGTAGTTCCATTGCATTGCTGGGGAAAAAAACCCCAAAAAACAAAAAACAAAACAACTCCTCCAAAACTCCCAAACAAAACAGGCTACAGGGCCAACACATGAAGCAGGCGTAGCAGGCACTGCGGAAGCCATGCTCTGCTCCGCTGGCACCCGGGGAACCATTCACTGTTGCACTCACATGCTTAAAGTGAACCTTCAAAGGCTGCTTCCCAGGGAGTGCGGCTGTAGCTGGGACCCGCTGCAGGTGGGGCAGTGCTCCCTTTGTTCCCAGCAGGTTCCCAGGCAGCAGGGCTGTGCGAGCGCTCCAGGGAAAGGGTTGTCATAGGCAGGAACTGCTTCTCCAGCAAAGGGCCGAGGATCAAAACTTCCACACACAGTTAAACACATCACATCATTAAACTAAGGGGAGTGGATGTTTTTTGGAGGCACTGATTAAAAGCAAGCGCGTGCCTCCCTCAGCCACAGAACAGCCTTGTTGTGTTGCCAAGGCAACACAGCTGCCAGCTGTGTCCACTGGCAGCAGCAGTGCCAGCTCTGTAACCCTGCCTAACCACTGGTATCCCTAACGCAGATCCTGGTGTGGCTACGGCAGCTGCTGCTCACGCCCTCACCTTCCCGGGAGCGGTTGGGCCAGGGCCAGCGAGGCGTAGCCTGACCAAGCTCCTGGAGCAGGATGCCTCTCCTCCACAGCACTGCCCTGAGCTCGAGTTCCTACCGCTTGCTGGGGGTTGTGATGATGGAGTGACAAGGACTCTACTCAAGCAAGGTCAAGGAGTAGAGACATCTTTATTGCCTCGAGCACAGCCTTTTAAAATAGGTAGTGCAGGTACAGAAAAACAGCCTGAAATCTTTTCCAACACGTTGGTCACACACACTGTCGGCTCCCCCAGACCCTCCCATACACTACTGGGCACCTTTCAAACATCTCCCTGCAGCTGGGTAGCCTTGAGACTGTGTACGAACAGTCCTTTGCTGTTTCCCATGCATTCTTCCCAGGGTTTGTAGCCTGCAGGTGGAGTTCCCAAATCTTGTCTGCCGCAGGAGTGGGGAGAATGGGTGGCTGGATTCCCCCCCACGCCGAGCCCTGAGCACTGCAAGCCCTGCACCCATCAGGTTCAAACACAGTTTGCTTTTTTTGCTAATTCCCACATCGGTCGCTTTATTGTGGTAGGCAGATCTGCAAATCTGCCTGATATAACGTGAAAACACTTTAGGAGCTTCCTGCATTCCACCCAGAGGGATGCACAGCACCACAGTTGGTCCTCAGCCCATAACCACTGTGCAGAGGTTTGGCAGAGCTGCGGCAGCAGAAACCTGGGACTCGCCGAAGGGCCAGGGCAGCTGCAGGGAGTCCCCCACAATTCCCTGGGACTCCACTGCCGGGAAGGCGCAAAAGACACTTGCTTCACTTTCTTGAGGAACTACAGAGTGCCTGGTGCTCCCAGGACCACCTTCTAAAGCTCATTATGAAGGGAGTGTGGCTATGGGCAGGGCCTAATTGAATATTCATGGGTCTGCTATCTTCACGGATTTCATGAGTCGTGTACGGATCGCAGACCTGGTCCCACAAGAAAAGGGAGAGCTCACAGTATTGCGATCACCAAGTCACATTGACACATTTTTTTTCAGAAAAGTCAAGAGGATTGTTTATACAACATTAGCAACTTAGTTTATCTTTAAATATGTCAAAGAAACAGTCAGGAAGCTTCAGACAGAATGATCTATCAACTGAACTTGTGCAGGTAGTTAAAATAGTTTCCAAAAGAAAACTACTAATTTCTCTGCTATACCATTTCTCTTCTTCCAACTCTTCTCAAGAAATAAACATTATAGAGACTTTTCTGCTTGAAACTAGAAGTTACTAACCAAATACTCCCTCCCTCCCTCTTATTTCAAAACTATCCTATTATACTGGCACCCACATAGCAATGTTCAGTCATATCGATTGCACCATGAAAACGTGAAGCTCATCATTTTGATGTGAGCATTCAAGTAAGCATCCTAATCTCCAGGGCTTCTACTCACACTAGTGAGACTTGAGAGTGCACAGAACTCATGATAACACATGGAGCTGCTGCTAGGAGCAACCCAGTTTGAAAACTCTGAAGATAATCTTGGCTTACAGAGAGACAGTTGCTTGAAGTTGTTATTAGACTGGTTTCTAGAAGAAATTCACTAGTAAGTGCTCTCTCTCTCCTCAAGTGTTTAAGTTTTGCTTTTCACCCACTTCCTTGCCTTTTGGCTCTTCTCCTCTCATCCCTTCTGCACAGAAATTCACTGATCGGTACTTGCAGTCATTCAGTTATAGAAAGACTGAAGAGAGAGAAGGGGGGAAAAAAAAGCACATCTGTTTCCTTCAGTCTACTCAATACTTTATTCTGAATAAGAATAAAGAATAAAGAATTGCTTCATAGTGATGGGGAGAAAGGGAAAGCCTTTTATAGTAGTAATAATACATTTAACAAATCCCTTGCAGAAGTGATTCTTCACGCTTGCATATGCTCATGTAACAAAAAGATTCATTTTAAAATGCATTCCTTGGAAGAAGAAACAAGCCCAGGTATGTGCAAAAGAAAGCTTAGTCTCCTTTTGGTGTCAGTTTAAGCCAGCTGAGGTATCTCAAGAGTACACCAGGAGGATATGACATTTGTGCTTGATGATGTACCTACAACTTCTTTCAATATCCCAAGTCCTAAGGGCTGCTAAGCTACCACTTTAAAATCATGCAAACTGTACATGTTACACAATTTTACCAGAGAAGCCAGGCACTTTACAGAGATCAAATCATTAAACTATATCCATGTACACTTGTTTTTTCTGCAGATCAAGGGTGAAGTTCTCAATACATCCACACCTCTCCAAACTTGAGACAAGCAGGCACTTGCACAGACACAAGTACAGTGTCACCAGTAAAAGACCCTTCCACAGGAACATCTGATAGAGTACAGAAGTTACCTTAATCTCTGATGCACATTTTCATAAAGGTCTCTAGCACACACTAAGAGCAACTGCAGCAACACGTATTTGTCTTAGAGCTTTAAAGGACATCACAGAGTGCTGAGCTTGTTCAAACCTATGGAGTCAGCGGTTCTGAAACAATGCTACAAAACAATGCTACCAGACAAAAAATGGCCACACCACTAGGCATTGCAACTGAAAAAAGAGAGATTACACAAAACCAAAAAGGGCAGGTCCTCATGTTAGTTTCAAGTTCAACAGTGATGGAGTACAGTTGTGTTTCCTTTGGGGGGGGTTGGGAGGGTTATTTGTTTATTTTTTTAAAGTGAGCAACCACAAAATTGTCAATACGGAGATGTTAACAGTTGACTTGATGACAGCTCAACAGTAAAACCCAGGCCTCTCTGACACCATTCACTTAATTATTTTCTTTATTGTAAATCTTCAAACTTTAAAACAGCTTGAACTTGGGGGACCTTCTGTTTTCTGTCATTTGGCAACTCATAACCTGCAAGGCTGTTTCATTTTGAATAAAATGTTAGAGAAGTGATCAACATTAAATCACTGCACTGTGCACTTAAAACTCTCATAAAGTGAAGAGTTGGAAAGCAGAGACAATTCACATAAAAACACAGGGGAGGAGATGATTTGCTGCTTATGGCACAAGACTAAGTTAATACATCTGGGTTCCATTCCATACATTAAAAGTGAACACCCGCATGTGCTTCACAGAAGTGAGAGGAGGTTTTATTCATCAGCATTCGTAAAGCATGTTGAGATCCCAAAATAAAATACTTTAGCAGAACAGAAATTACTGTGTTATTTTACTTTGCAAAATATTTTACAGACCAAAACAACCATTTAATAAAAACACAGTACCCTACTCCCTCCAAGTCTCTTAGAAAACTGGCTAGTGTTTTCATATGTCAATGTTAAAAGACAGGTTACAAAAAACCTCAGGAGTATATACGTAAATGTCAGCATCATGATTTTTAAGCAGAGATCACATATCTTCAAGTCAGGTACTCGGTCTCTTAATTCAATAACTGACCTTAAATATTTAGATTTGAAAATGCCAGTCTTAAAGTGTTTACAAATTCAACAGTGGCTCAAATTATGTTTTGCAAAAACAAAGCACACACTTCAGGTAGGTGTCCCACTAACATACCTCAAAAGCCCAAAGGAAGTCAGCTTTGCTTCAGCTAATCAACAAGTTTTCCTTTTCATGAAAGCTGAAAATACATTGTGGCATGAATGCCAACCACAAAGAAACTAGTCTGAAACTTACCCAAAATATTGTGATGACTCAACACTCAAAGAGGAAAACACATTCATCTTTCTACCTATAACATCTGTTTTTATAAATAAATGACCTAAAAGTAAATCCCTCTCCACTTCACCCTTTTGACTTTGGCAGTAGAATCCTGTCCCAATACACTTCCTCCAAAGTCCCACCCAGATGAAATTTAAAGCCTAGCAGTACAGTAATATTAACAAAGTATCAAATTTTGTCAAACACAATATCTCAGTCTGACTCATCTTAGCTCTCATTATCTGGACATACTACTATCAGAGAAGTGAGATATCCTTCCTAACATCCCAGTACAGTCATTTGAAGCTTCAGTATGCTTACTGGGTCTAGCTGTTGTTTGGATGTTGACTGAGCAGTGAGTGGTTTGCTAATGACTTTCTCTCACATTGTATTGGGTCTGTCTGAGCCCACAGCAGTGCTCGCAATGCTGTGCTTTGGAAGGATGATGATAACACACAAGTGTTTTCACTACAGCTGGGCACACTGCCCCTTCCCCCTAACTGAGGATGAGATTCTGGGAGGGCACACGAGCAGGCCAGCTGAGCCAGACTGACCAAAGGAATATTGCATACCATATGACGTCAGTTCAGATATAAAAGCTGAGGAAGGGAGCAAGGACGGGGGGGGACATTCATTGTCCTTGATGGCTGCTTCCTAACACGCGTAGGAGCCCTACTTCCCTGGATGTGGACACTTCTGCGGATGGGGAAGTAGAGATTAGTTCTTTTGATTTGCTTCTGTGCAGGCTTGTGCTTTGCCTTATTCCAAAGCACCCTTTGTATATCATCTTATTATCGGGACTGAGCGACCATTGGGGCCCCTGGCATCAAGCCAGGGTAAAACCCATTACACACATTTTAACCGTTTCTCTCCTCTCTTCACTTATTAAACTCTCTTCATCTCAACCCATGAATTTTTCTTGGTTTTGCTCTTCCAATTCTCTCCCCCAGCCCTCTGAGGGGAAGGAAGTGAGCAGCAGGTGGGTGCTTAGCTGCTGGGCTGGGTCAAGCTACATCAGCATCTGACAAATATCACATTTTGCTTTCAACTGACTTCACAAGACTACAAAACAAGTCTTCTTGCTGTATTTGAAGGCACTGAATAGTTATTCACATAAAAGAACTGATTAATGCCCTCACTGTACTACTTCCAAGCTTGACCCTTTGGGTTCCCCCAAATGGAAATACAGTCGGCCCTCTTGCACTTCGCGCCCCCCATACTGAGGCTTCAGATCTTAGCGGTGTGATTTTTTAGCAAAGTAGGAGACCCACTGCAACTGCACATGTGCAACCTGCCTCCACCACAGCAGAGGTGGCCCCAGCCCCAGACCAGGTGGTGGAACGGGTGGCAGTGGTGGCACAGGCTGCAGCGGGGGCAGCACGGGTGGCGGCGGGGGCACGGGCGGCAATGGTGGCAGCAGGTGGGGCACGGGCAGCGGCACGGCCGCCATTCAACACACAAGTCGGGCTGCGCGGGTCCTAATTAAGACCGCAGGTGCGCAATATAGGAGACCCAACTGTATTAAGATATTATACACCAAGTCCTCCAGAACCTGAAGTTCACAGAACAGAAGTTCATATGCAGAGAGAGCTTTTGGTTTGCACTGCATACTCACATAAAATCCCCACTTAGTTTTATTGCAGAATTCAACCTTACATTTTCTAAGTAAGTATTTTACACTTTCCCTGCTTTCCTAGAAAACTGCTAGAGCAGAATGCAAATTTTGAATAATAAAGATGTCAAAAGAAAACCTGTTAATAGTATTGTTTCAATTGCAAATTCTTCCTCATAGAGCTGTTAAAAAAAACTATTCAATTCTGTAACAGTTTGAGGTAATAAAAGTCCTGTTTCACACCTGATATTTTTAGTGAAATGATGATGATCTTATTTTTGCCTGCAAATCATATTTTTACAAAAGTGTTCTTTAGAACAATGCAGCTGAAGTCAGCTGTTTATGGAGAAGTGGCATGGACGCTATTCTAGTTTATACATCAACATGTGAATCCTTTGATCTGCTTTCTGAAGGCAGACTGTTACCAGGTAGATGGGAAGAAATGAAATCCAGTTGTCTATTAAGAATCTATAGCACTACTCTGATAGGGAAAAAATCCTTTCACTTCTTAAGTGGTCACACCTGTCCCTACAATCAAAAAAATTCTGAAATATTATTTTGGTGGTAATCAATTAATCCACAGTCATTCAAGTTTGGCATTATACTCAGAGTCTAAGCTATTACAAAAACACAGTTAGGTTTCACGCAAACCCAATCACAGGCTTGTAAATGGTGCTCATAACTAAATATTAAGGAGAATATAGAAAGGAATTCCTTGTCTGATAGTTATATGGAACAGGCATGCACAGGTACTCATATGGAAGAAAACAGCAGATAGAAATAAATAGAAAAGGAAATTGCAGAGAATGTCTAAAATTGCCAGAGAGGGAATTTTTGGATGAAGATTAATAGTAGCTCTGAAATATTAGCAAAGAAATTATTATCTGCTTGATACTTCTGGCACCAAGGCAAGAAAAAATTGGTATACCTCTTAAAACTAAGCAGGTGAATATCCAAAAATATGTGTTTTCAGTTTCTCCTCACATATCAATCCATGGTTTTGGCTAAAATAATTTTTTTTTGTCTATAACTTTAAATTTAAACTGATGCACTTGATTGATGTGAAGGCTTTTCAACAAAGGTTGTTTTAAATGCTTCATCTGCTGGACTGTAACATTTTCCTTTTACCAGGTCACTATCATCTAGTTACCTATACATCTAGCTGACTAACTCTAAAAGATCCAGTTCTAGCATGTATGAGGCTTTATAGCAATGAAAAGGGACAAGTGTAACTTCTGAACCATTAATTGGATATCCTATGGGTCAGTGAGATCAAAATAGATATGTATTCACATACCTGCACCAGTCAAGACAAACTGAAACATGTTATTATATTTCTTACCATAGAAGCTGGAAACTTGTTTCGTTTTTCATAGGTTTTTTAGGTTTCCATAGATTGGATTTGACCTCAAAGGTTTTTTTCAACCTAGTTAATTCTGGGATTGTTACAGATACCCAGTTAGAGGTACCTTAATAAAAACAACGCATTCGATACACCTGTGATCTACCAAAACATGAAAACACACCAAGTTTTCCAGAAAACACAAAATTCAGATAGGCAACATTTTTGTCAAAACAGCGTTAAGAAATATCTCCCACTCAATGGACGTGAAGGTGGTAACTACAGAAAAAAATTCAGCATGCAAACTAGTTCATTTACTTCATAATCACAACAGACTAAGTCACAGTGCAGCAGCAGGCCAAGGTGCAGCTCTTTTTTCAATAAAATACTTTATTTATTACAGTTCTTGCTGACACGGATATACCTCGTTCACTAACACAAGGTACATCAAGCCAATGGAATCTCGAAATAAAAATTTGACAGACTTCAGAATCAAGGAAGTGTTCTTCCTTCAATATAGGTACATATGACTACTGTTACATATTGCGTATCACATCCTACACAGTGTAAACACAATAAATGCCCAAGGGCTAAGAGTGCTGCACAGCACCACATAATCATTTTGTTGCTTTGAGACCTAAACAAGTCCAGCAAGTTCTGTGCAACTGGTAAATTCTCCATTGTCGCAGAAGTGTGTGTGTGCACAAGGATATGCAAAGCTTGCTCTAAGAGCCATTCATTAAGAGTTAATTCTAGCAAATTAAGCATGTGGTAAACTACTGACATATCCTTTTGATCCTCTCATCCTGCTTCTTCAGTTATGTTGTCTGCTTTAACATTTCCACATAAAAAACATGAAAGAAATTCACATTTCTAATTCTCAACTGGGCACCTTATTCTAGTTTGAAACTTCAGTAGTTTTACTTAGGCCCTGACAGGAAAGCACTACAGTCGGGTCTCCTCTATCGCACTCATGGTCTTAACCAGGTTCCATGAAGCCCGCCTTCTGCGTTGATTGGCAGCTCATTAATATGCAAATTTGCCCTGCACCCTCACGCAGCCCCAGCACTGTTTCAGCACTGTGTTGCTGTGTATCAGTGTTTGTGTTGGCCCTTCCCGGCGCCCGCAGCCACCCCATGCTGATAAAAACCCCCTTTTCAGCTCAGCCAGGGACACAGTTTCATAACTGCATGGCAGCAGCTCTGGGGGAGTGACCTTGCTGCTGCAGCCGTTGCAGCAGGTCGTGCATGCGCAGTTGCGAGAAGGGGTCTCCTTCATCACTAAAAAATCACGCCGCTAAGATCTGAGGCCACAACATGGGGGGCGCGAAGTGCAAGAGGGCCAACTGTATTGCAACCGCTTTTGTAAGATATATGCAGTGCACCAAGCCACTCATCACAACAGTGGAGTTTAAAACAAGGAAATATATCTGAACTGGCAAAACTCAGCCCAATCAGTGTCAACCACAGACCTATCACAACAAAAGGGTTCTCTATGATACAATTATTCTACCTGACAGGCTTTTTGGTTTTTAAAGGAAAGATAAACACTTTGAAAAAAACAACGCATAGCTATAATTACAACCCTTTCATAGATGGATAAGAACTAACATTTGGAACTTGCCAACAATAAGGCTGAGGTGGTAACATGACATCTGTTATCTTTATAATCTCTAGACTGATGTGTACCCACAATAGACTTTTAAAAGTTTAAAAATAGCTTTCCTTTACTTGAGCACTTATTAAATATACCAATGGCAGCTGAGTACATGCTTGTTGCAATAAATAAAAGTGTCAAACAGCTTATGATCAAGTAAGTACAGCACAATCACTGCAGACTAAGTTTTAGGATCAAGGTATCAAGTGGTGCTATTTTAGCAAAAGGAAGATAATTCATTTTAAGAGTCAATTGATAGGTTAAAGGATCTGATACCATCTACAGCAAAACCTTAATATTCTTGTTCTTTAGCTTTGTTGCTACAAGGTGCAAAGTGTACTCAGAGTAGAAGAGAAATTATATTGCCATGTAAATTCAGAGCAGGTCACAATACTTAAGAAACAGTACAACAGTAATTTTATTTCTGAATATCCGACCCGTAGATAAATGAAAGGCTACACATTTGTGTTGCATGTACTTTTTCTCCCCCATTCCTACAATCTTCAAATAATGGTGTATTTAAAAAAAAGAAACTACCATCTATGTGGGGTATCTCTCAAACACAGTAATACAGTGAATCCCCACTGCA
>WEKX01013549.1:0-13628 GCA_013390025.1 Pitta sordida | reverse complement strand
CCCTTTATCATCTTTATTGCCCTTCTCTGAACTCATTCTAGCACCTCAGCATCTTTCTTAAATTGAGCAGCCCAGAACTAGATACAGTACTCAAGATGCGGTCTAACCAGTGCTGAGTACAGGGGAAGGATAGCTTCCCTTGTCCTGGTGGCCACACCATTCTTGATGCAGGCCAGGATACCATTTGCCTTCTTGGCTGCCTGGGCACACTGCTGGCTCATGTTGAGTTTGTTGTCCACTAATACCCCCAAGTCCCTTTCTACCTGCTCACTCTCTAAGCACTCCATCCCCCAGCCTGTAGTTCTTCTTGGCGTACTTATAACCGAAGTGCAGAACCCAACCTTTAGACTTGTTAAAACTCATCCTATTGGAGTCTGCCCATCGCTCCAGTCTGTCCAAATCCCTCTGCAGGGCCCTCCTACCCTCGAACAGATCAACATGTGCTCTGATCTTGGTGTTGTCTGCTAATTTGTTCCTGATGGACTCTTATCTCATCATCAGTGAAGATACAGTAATGCCCCGCTGCATTGCGACTGTTGATAGGGACTCTGAGGGGGATGCTGGCAACCACTTGGTTTAAAAATTTTTCGGTCCAGAGAAATTTCTGAGAAATGGACTCGATGCTCACCTCTTCTGACAGTGGCTGGGGGAAAGCTGGCCCTGCCTTGCAGCTCAGGGTGTGTTTATGGTTAGCGATGACTTCAGCCATGTGCCCATGGAGCCCTACCTCAGCCCTGGCAATTGGCAGGGTTCCTTCTTTGCCACACACTGTGCCCTGTCCCGAGGCGGACTAGGCAGTAGCTAGAGGCAGGACACATGTGGCATGGGACAAAGGTACCTACCACGCCAGCACAAAGCACTTGGAGGGTCTCAGTGGTAGCCAGACTGCATGATCTGCACAGCCACCGCAGGGAACAATCCCGGCACAGGACAGCACCAGTGGCCAGCTCCCACTGTGGAGCAAGACAGTATGGTGGCGACAAAAGCTGGGAATCCCTGTGCTGGCTTCTCCAGGGAGCTCTGCGGACTCTCTGGGTGCGGAAGGGGCAGGGAAGATTCCCTTTGCTTCCCTGACCTGTCTGAGGGTGCTGGGTGGTGCCAGGAGCGCCCTCCAGTACTTAGTGTCTGAAGGGGGGTGGGGTGATGGGTGTGGCATAGTTGCATACTCTTGACACACCTATATTCACAGAAAAAGGGATTTGCAGCACCAGAGGAGACCTGATGCCCCACAAATTTTGAGAATTCACTCTTCTTACAGAAATAATATTTAAAAGTGGCACTCTGTAACAAGCTGAAAAATAATTGTGATGACACATTTTAACATCTTTGCGCTGAGCACACAACTGCATGTGACAGGCAGGATAATTTGTCTCTTGGTTTGCTTTGGTATTTGTCCCTTTACACACTATAAATGATGTCTGCAGTGAAATCTCACTGTAGTAGCAGGTTTCAGTTGGAATTTACTTCAGTGGCAGTCCAACCACCCACTGAACTTGAAGGAAGCGAGGAAAAGAATCTGCTTGAAACCTAAGAAAATTTGGAATCTGTAGTGGTGACTTACGGGGATAATTTATTAAAAATAAAATTTAGAGACAAAATAATAGGCAATTTCAAGATACAGTTGGCCCTCAAATATTGCAGTATCGCAGGTCTGGTTCGCTCCCCACGAAGTGACAATGGCTGCTTCATCACCATGGTTACGGTCCTGTCAGTGGTGCGCTGGCAACGTCCTGCTCTTTGTGCTGTGGGAGGAGCTGCTTGCTACGGAGAGGGGTGCACAGGGACAGCTCCAGCAACGAGCTGTAACAGTCCGCTGGTGCACCACTGTGCTTGCTTGTGTCACTGGGGGATGGGAGCGGAGAGCATGTGTATTTGTGTGTCGGCTGTGCACTGCAGTGTTTCCCTAGAAACAGGCTAGGGGTAGGCGCCAGTGGCTGCCCAGGGACTGTTGCAGCTCATCCCCATGTTAACAGTGATGCCGCCAGTGCCTCAAGAAACCTCAACAACAACAGGTTTGCCAGTAAATGCCAGGGCAAGTGGACCGTCACTGCCATGTGCCTCTGCTCTGTCTGGCGCAGCGCAGGCAGCCTGTCATACCTGTGCACCGCCAGACTGTTGCAGTTAGTCTCCATGATAGCATGGGGTGCAAGCTGGGGACAGCAGGGTGGACGTGTGCCAGCTCCTCTACGCTCCTTTCCATGTGGGGCAGACGGTGGCAGAGGAGTGGGAGGAAACACAGCAGGGATTTCCTTTTTTAAAAAATTTGTTTACAATCTGTCTCGACTACATTTGAATATGGGGATGACCAAGGAGGGCCTCACCCTGTAGGGTGGGCAGTGCTGGTTGAGAGGTGTACGTAATGCTCCTCTGTCTATTATGTACAAGTTTTCCACACCCCCTGGCCAATTTGCATCTGTAAGACACAAGCATTCCAGCTCAATCACCTATTTTGTCAGCTCAGCTTTTGCACAAAGTGTTGTTACTTCTAGCAGGAGGTTTGTTGGTTTGTTTTGTTGGGGTTTTTTGCAAGAAGGAATTTGAAGCTGGGTTTTTTAGCTCAATGCCTGGAAAAATTTGTTCACTTAAGAGTCGAGTTTACCTGAAGTCCCTGACAACATGGCTCTGATGAGTGGGCACCTAAGAACCTTGGTTGTGCTGTGTGTCCCGCCCCACTGCTGCCCCACTGCTGGGCCCAGTGGACACAGCAGGGCGGAGTGTACAGCCCTGGGGCTGCAGGAGGCACCGGTTCAGGAGGGGTGGGGGACCCGTGGTGGCTTTGGAAGGGAACCCAAGCTGCAGCTCCTTGGGAGGGTCCTAACCACTCCTTCTCTCCCCCCGGCAGTGCGTCCCAGAGACTGAGAAGGGTGGCAGAGCCCAGCTCCCTTGGGCCCTGAGGCCACCCAGGCCAGGGAAGTGGGGAGACAACTATAATTCCTGGAGAATGCTCGGCTGCCACTGCTCTGGGGCTGTTTCCACATGTTTGCTGGGAGTGTCTCCTGGCTCCGGATAAAAAAAAAAGAAGTGTTCAAACCTGGGAGCCACTGGGTGTCAAGCAGTGCTCCCAACCTCAGCCTGGCTGTGTCCTTCCTCATGCCCAGCAGGCACAACAAGGGGGCCGGGCGGCCCCAGGAGGGGACACATCGGGAGCACTTTGGGGAGGACTGAGAAGTACACGTACCATGCGGCAGGAACTCAGCATGGCAGAGGCATGTGCACCCACTGCGCGACGGGNNGGGGGGGGGGGGGGGGGGGGGGGGGGGGGGGGGGGGAGGTAGTTTGAATATTCATGAGCAGCAGTTTGTGTAGGCACACTCACGAATTCCCCATGGAACAGACCTCTCCAGTTGTGAAAAAATCACACCGCAATGAGGTGAGTCTACAAACGAAGAACTGCAAAATAGAGAAGATTGACTGTAGTTGCATAAGAAAATATTCTGAAGAAATATTACTATCTTTGATAACAGTCACTAAAGAAGGTTAAAGTTGCTATGCTTATATTGTGGCATAACAGCACTATATCATGAATAAAGATGTAGTTTTGTCTCACTGAGATAATATTATATCAGTCTCTTGATTCTCAAAGATTTGAGTCATTGTCATGTAATGTAGTACATTAAATCCATGTATAAAGCTAGAAGATTTAAATCTCCATATAGTTCTGAAATCATGTAAAGGACCCTGAGGACAAAATGTTGGTAAGATTGACAAACCTTCATTTTCCCTTCCCCACACTTTCTGGTGTTTCAGTTTGACTGTCATCTTCCAATAGAATATTCATCATTCTTGAATATTCTCTTTATAGGAGATGTTGTCTTAGAATGTGTTAGTCAGTCTGCAGAAGGCAAAAAGGGATGGAGTCATGTAACCTGTGGAAGTTAGCTACAAGGTCATTATCTCTTAAAAACTGGTTGCATATAAACACTTTTTATTCAAGCATTGCTGTACCTTTTTCAGTGTATCAGCATTAGAGGAATCACATCTTGATTTATTGTCTTACACAGTTTTAAAGCATTTCCAGCAGTCTTGCCCTGAAATCTTCAGAAATGACTGAAAAAACCACAACTTGGAAATCACCTCCATGCCTCCGACGTATGGTTAGAGTCTTGTAGCTATTTTTTATTCATCATTTCAAATAGTCTGTTAAATCTGTCTAGAAAAAATAATTTTTTGAAAAAGCCTGCAAGTGTTTTAGGTTTGCAGTATTTTTTGGTATTTATTATGTGCTACTACAGTGATTTCACTCTGAGAAAGTGCCATACTGGAGGTAGCCAAATTTATTCTGTTACTAGGGACCCTTCAAAATAATAGAAAAATGGCGAGACATATGCAACTTTGCCAAATGTTACTAGGATAACTCGTTCAGGTTTGGTTTGGGTGTTGTGGTTTTTTTAGTTTTTACCCATTTGGTGTTTGATGGTAGTGTCTGTGCAGCTCTTTGGAGCAGTAACAAAAGTGAAACAAAAGCATATCCACTTCACCAACTTACCACACAGGCTTCATGAACAATAACAATCTTAGCTGTAATAGAAGGATAAAAGTGGCTCTTCTATTACCGTATTCAAAACATGATTAATTTTAGAACTAGAAAATAGTTATTTTTTTAAATGCCACCAGCTTCTGCAGTCTCTCTGATTTGGTGTTATTAGAGTTTAAACTAGCTTTTTAATTTAGGGGTGAACAGTCTCCTCAGACTTTCAGATGGGTCTAGATCTTTTCAATCTCTTTAAAGTGTTACAAATCAGTTTGCAGGCTAGATTGAAAGCCAATAGCTAAAATTGTATGTAAGATTGTGTTAAATAACCTATGTTTTCACTTGAGGGAAGAGATATCTCATTTGTATTCCTGACACAACATCGTATTTTCTCAAGGCTGCAACACAGTGTCCTGTTTTAGGTTTTTTGCTGCTCTGGCAGTGAGGGGGTTAACAGCTCAGCTCTTGCCTGGGCCCTGTCACTGCCAAGGTCACAAGCAGAAGGAGATAGAGACGTCCCTGTGAATAAACGTATTTGGAAGAGAAGGAAAAAAGCTTAGTAGTGGAATGTAGTGTGCCGGGTCAGGATGTGTGTAAGAAGCTGAAATCCCCAAAGGCCCCCAGNCGTGAAGGAGAAGTCACGATACAGAGAGGATTCACTGTATTACTGTTCAGTTATTCCTGATGTCAGTTTTGATTTGGAGATGAACTACCTGTAACAGTGTGTAAACAGCCATTGTGAACAGTTAACACTGATTTACAGGTTCAGTGTGTTTGTTTGAAATAAAGAGAGGCATCTTCTGCATTTCCCTTGCTCTAGTCCAGTAGGAAGAAATTAAATATTCCTCTGATTCCAGTTTAATCTTAATTAGGCATCTGCTGGGACATTTTGTAAACTGGTCTATTGGTATTGGTCCTAATATCAGATAATCTTTCCAGCTAATTTTTATTAGCTAGTGTGTGTGTGTCTTTTATTTCACTAAAACTGTGAGAAGCTTTAGTTGCAGAACTGGGACATTGAGAATCCTTTTGGGGCAAGGACTGTTTCAAATTTGGCTTTTTAGAATAGTGACTTGCTTTGTTTGAAAGTAAATTAATCAGTTACATTAAACTAAATACTTCCGTGTGTCAGCAGTTTTTTATCACCATATATATATATGTAGTTTTGCAGCAGAATTTTAGATTTGAAATAAATTGATGCTTCACAGGGCTGAAGCTGCTTGGAAAGAAAGTTTTAAGGGGAAGGTATTCTGAAACGAATCCCTAAATTTGGTATGGTAGACAAAGCTGTTCCTTCTGGAATTAGAGCCTGTCATCCACTCAAGGTAGAAAAAGGGATTTCATGACCGCACTAGCTTTTTCTAAGCTGTTCGAGGGCACAGCTTTCCTCCATCTGTGGGGTGTTCCATCAGGAATTCTGTCTGGGAGTGGCATGGCCTTCATAGAGGAAAGTTGAGAGAGTTGGGATTGTTCAGCCTAGAGAAGAAAAGACCATGGGGAAGCTCATTAATGTACAGAAATACCTGAAGGAAGGCTGCAAAGAGGATGGAACCAGGCTGTTTCAAATGGTACTCAGTGACAGGACCAGAGTCAATGGGTGCACACTGAAATACAGGAAGCTTCCTCTAAACATGCAGAAACACTTTTTCACTGTGGGGATGATCAAGCACTAGCAAAGGTTGCCCAAGGACCTGGTGGAATATGAATTCTTGTACATGTTCAGAAGCCATCCTGACACCTGGTACTCAGCTGTAGGTGATTGCTTGAACACAGGGTTGGACCAGAGGAACTCCAGAGGTCCTGCCAGCCTCCTCCACTCTGTTATTGTGTGTGTGTGATGGGGGGGATGTACAGGGTAGCAAACAGTGATGGGGGCACTGGAAGCACAGGGATAGGAGTGGTAGTGCTGAAATTTGTGCTTCCTTCTCATCAGAGGGTCCAGGACTGGAAATAAAGAAGTGAAGGTGCAGCTGTCAGAATTCTCTTGTTCTCCTGCTCTGTTGCATGGCTAGAGCTTTTCTAGTGCTGCTGCAATCATTTCACCTTGTTTTCTGCCTCCCTTTCCTGATTGTGTTTGATTCCCTAGTGTAGAAGACCAGACCCTTGCTGTCTAGTGGGTAATAACTGTTTTTCTCAACAGTTTCTTTTCAGAAAAAGTGTTTTTTGGCTTTGGAAATAAGCATGACTTGGCCTGAAAAATACAAAGTAAACATAATATAATATTGAATTGGGTTTTATACTGCTTTTTACTTGTGTTTTTAGAACAACTTGTGAAATAAAAATGGCAACTGATTAGGCAATAATGCTAGTGAAATCATGATTTAAAAATCTGTCTCTGCTACTTGGTATTGAAATACATAGCTCTTATCCTGTTTGAAACAACTATATTACAGTTGCTCCAATTTGAACTGTCTCAATGTGTTGAGTTTGCTGTGGCTGGTTTATTCTGGTAGGGGGGAGCCTATGGGGGAAGCTTTTCTTTGAGAAGTTGCTGGAAGCCTCCCTCATAGCTGGCAGAGCTAATGCCAGCCAGCTCCTGGCTGGACCCGCCACTGGCCAAGGCCAGGCCAGTCAGGAGAGATAGAGACGCCTCTGTGATAACATATTTAAGAAGGGAAGGGAAAAAAAGTTACAGGGAGAAGAAGATGTTTGCTGGAGAAGAGCTGTGAGAAGTTGGAAGAGCAAATGCAGGTGCCACAGCCAGGGCTGAAGGAGCGGGAGGAGGTCTTCCAGGCATCTCCCTGCAGCCTGTGCTGATGACGATGGTTAAGCAGGCTGTCCTCCTGCAACCCATGGAATGGAGAGAACACAGGGAGGCAGAAGATCCACCTGTAGCCCATGGAGAGGGAGCCCACGCTGGAGCAGGAGAATGCTGGAGGGAGGCTGCAGCTTGTTGGAGCCCACATTGGAACACAGTCCCAAGAGAGTCGTGTGACCTGTGGAGAGGAGAGTCCATGCTGGAGGCAGAACTGTACCTGTTAGGATCTGTGTGCTTTGGGATGGGACCATGGTGGAGCAGCCAGTGCTCAAAGAACTGCACCCTGTGGAGTGAACCACGAGTGGCAGAGTATGGAAGAGCTGTTGCCCCTGGGATTGGACTCACACTGGGGAGGGTCATGAAAGACTTTCTCCCTTGGGAGAGACCGCATGGAATGCAGGGAAATGGCCTCATTCCCTGAGCAGCAGCAGAGGAGCACCAACTGCCTGGTTTTCCCCTACTCCTCTGCCCACCTACCTCCTGGAGGAAAGGGGGAATGTGGTATCTGTTGTAACAGACAGAGGGGTGGGGGAGAAGGTTGCTTTTAAGCTGATACTTATCACGTTAAGCTCTGATCTTGTTGGAAATAAATCCTTTACATCCCCACTTGGAGTTTGTTTTGCCTGTGACAGTAAAAGATTTCTAATACAGTTTTACCCCATCATTTGCGAGGAGTAGGTCATGCCAGGGGCCTCGCGAAACGTCGAGCTTGCAAAGACACTCAGGTCATTAATATGCATGCAGGCCATGCCCATTGCTCCATCCCCTGCACTCCGGAGCACTGCGGACAATTTTCCGCTCCTTCCCATGGTCTCTCTCAGCACAGGCGAGCAAAGGGAACCGTTTCTGTGCGGCTGCAGCGACCGTGTGTGCTCCCAGCCCAAACCCTGTGCCACTGCTTCCTCCCCCCAGTCCCCCCGGACCCGGTGCTCGCACCGGCCTGGCCCTGGGGGCCCCGTGCCGGCCCATGCGTGCTCGCCCTGCCTCCGCGGCGGGGAAGGGGTGTCCCTGAGCTCCGGTCGGCATTCTTGGATCCTGGAAGAACCTTATCTTTGCAACACTGTGACACCCTGTGCTGCTTATGGCGGAAGTGGGACATCGGTATCGGAGTTTCTGTCCCTTTAACATCCTCCGGTCCCGGTAGAGGCAGTGCTACCCTGGCTTCCACTGGGCTTTGAGTAACAAGGAATGGCACATCTTGTGGCGGTGCTGCGCTGGGTCTCAGTGGAGTACACAGGAGACACACAGGACCGGGTCAGGGACAAGGGCATGGTACCACAGGGCTCTAAACGCCATTGCCAGCTGGAGAAAGCGCGTGCCCTCCCCGCCTCGAGCACACTCCCCAGGGGGCCATCCCCACCCCACCTACAGGGAGAGCCGGCACTGCCCCCCGGCAAAGCAGAGGCACTGTGCATGCATTGGTGAGGAAACCTCACAGATCCCTGAAACTGAATTGCAAGAAATTTTCCATGCAAATCCCTGGGGTCACAATGGAGAGGTCATAATGCAGTGGGGATTTACTGTAGTCCTCATTCCTGCTGTAGCAAAAGCCCTTCAGGTTTTTTTTCCTTTTCCTCTCTCTTCCCCTGTTTGTATGGAGGGGGCAGGGGGAATGAAGTGAGACAGTGGCTGTGGATGAATCTCTGGCATCTAGCCAGGATCAAACCACCACACTCAACTATCCATAGTCATCTTGTTACATGTGGTCTCTGTTTTTATGAATTGGTATAGTCCAAGATACACCTATAAAATACCAGAAGGGAAAAATAATCGTTTCAATCCTCTTCCCATTTCTATGATATGTATTGTGTGACTAATCAACACTTAAATCTCATCGTAGCGTCTAAGTCGACATTCAATGATCCTTGTGGGTCCCTTCAACTCAGGATATTCTATATTTCTTGACTATTTGGTATGTAAATACTTTGTTTAAAGTTCTGATTTATTGCTGTAAAATAGAAATGGAAGTAGATGTGATTTTCTGGACTCAAAGTTTACTGGCAAGCTACAGAAAGGTTTATTTTTGGCCTCAGGAACAGGCGAAAAACACCTTTGAACCAGCAGAGTTCCCTAGCACCTCCAAGGGCCAAAAGGCCAAAAACCAAAGGCAGAAAGACCCCTCCCAAGCTGTGCCATCTCCTTATATGCACCTGCCTAATACATATGCATAACACCTCATTAATATGTATCCCATCATCATTTTGTCACAACTTTACACTTTGCTTTAAGTCTTCAGCAAACTAGCTCTGGTGTTTTACATTCTTTTGCTCCCTGTTTTGATTAAAACTCTGTTCTGTTTATCATTCTGAGCTGGGAAACTAGAACTTTTGGCTTTAATATTCAGCCTTAAATTTCAGGCTTGACAAATGCCTTTAAAACCTACTAATTCTTCTAAATCCAAATCTTCTAGCTATTTCACTAAAATCTCTACATTTCTAAGCCCACCTGTCTCATGAAAATCTATGAATTTCTATGTCCTCAAGTTAGTTCTATCCTCTTGTAAATACGCAAATTCTTTTGAGTCACACGCTGCTTACTAGCTCGAAACCTCTCTAGAATTTCCTTTCATTTTTGATTTTTCATCTTAATTGATACCTTTTCACGTTTGTATGCATCTCTTGTGTGTATACCCACATACACATAAAACACCATGCTTCCAAGCAAACTATAATTACTAAAACTGTGATCCCCAATATAACTACAAAAAGTCATTTCAACCAAACTGAATCTGGTAGTCAAAATCAAAGCTTGTCCCAGAGCCCCCTAAAGCCACAAGATGTGCTCTCTTGATGCAAGACTTTAGCCTTCATCTTGAATGCTTTGCAAACCTGTGTGAATTATTTGATCCTGGTCAATATAGGTGTAAGATTTAGTGCCCACTTCAACACACACTGTTTTAGAGAAACTGGAAATCTTTTCTTGCAGGGCTTGCATCATGTCTGCTGTTTCCTTCCTTCAGTGTTTGAGCCAATTGGATGTGGGTATTTTGAGTCCCTGCTGTGGNCAGGGGAAAGATAACCTCTCCTGACCTACTGGCCACACTATTCTTGATGCAGGCCAGGATGCCATTTGCCCTCTTGGCTGCTTGGGCACACTGCTGGCTCATGTTAAGTTTGCTGTCAATTAATACCCCCAAGTCTCTTTCCATCTGACCACTCTCTAAACACTCTATCCCCAACCTGTAAGATAGACTGGTCATTGCAATCTTAAAGCTGTAATAACCTATTTGACCAACCTATAAGATTGGTCATTTCAGTCTTATAGCAAAGAAATAATGCTGCCGCTAAGGTCCACTTAATTTATCCAATTTCAGCATCAGTGGCCTGATCTGCCTAGCTCTTCATCTCTGTCGAGGCATCTTCCTCACTCTGGTGTGCTGTATCCACACAGCTTTCTGATCTTGATTTTGGGATGAGAAGACAGCAGCACCTGAAATGTACTGTTCCACCTTGGTTCCAAGGTTGTGTCTGAAAAAGATCTTTTGCAAATATATTATACAATCGGATAACGCTTCATTTCCCACCCATGCCAAGGTTTCTGCCTGTATCTGTAAGGTCTGCCATACAGAATTTCAAAGGAACTTAATTCTTCCTTATTTTCTGTTTTGCCTCGAATTCTTAAAAGAGCCAAAAGTGGTACCTGAGGCCTGTGCAGCGCAGCCTCTTGATCTAACTTTACTATCTGTTGTTTGAGAAGGTGGTTCATTCTCTTTACCTGGCCACTAGCTTGTAACCCATCTGATGTGTGTGGATGCCAATCTGTACCCAGTGCTTGACTCACTCGTTGAACCACCTTAGTAGCAAAATGAAGTCCTCTGTCTGAGGACATAACACAGGGACCCCAAACCTCAGAATTATCTGGTGTAACACAATCTTTGTTGCCTTCTTTACCTTAAACTGAATCAAGTGAATAGATAACAATAACTGGCTTTTCTTGATAGTTCTGCCGTAACCACTACCCATAGTAAGCTGGATGGAACTGTAAGCTTACATTGTGGCTTACCCTTGACCCATTTACCTGTTTTCACTCTCTTTCCTAGAACTTGTATCCATTTCTGATGTTTTTCCAAATTATTTGGTGCCTCATTCTAATCAGCTTGTAGTTTACTGTCTGGGATCAAGAACTGAGTCTCCATGACGTCTTCTTCCTTGCTCTGCTTCCATCTTTGTCTTTCCGTCTGCTTTTGAGTTCCCAGTTTCTTGCTCTGTGTTTCCTCTCTGATGTGCCTTGCAATACATGATAACCACTTTTTTGTTGTTGGTAATTGGAATGCATCTAACAATTTTAGGATCTCCTCAGCATGTTCTATATTCTCTTGGTAGAAGTGCCCTTTCCTTCCAGATCCACAACTGCATACTTGGAGTCACTCCAGATCTTCTTCCCAGCAGCCTGAGTCACAGCTATGATCTCTGCTTTTTGAGCTGAGGTGTTAGGGGGTAAGACTTTAACCTCTGTTATGTGATCAGTGGTGATTACTGGCAACACGAGCCATACACTGTCCTTGTTTAATGAAGCTGCTTCCATCTGTGAACTAAGTGTCATCTGAATCTTCCAGTGGTGTTCCCTTTAAATCCAGATGGCTGGAACAAACAGCCACATCACCCTGTTTGATCAGGGTGGCTTGATATTTCAGAAACCTTTGTGGTGGCACCCAGTGTCCCCCCTTGGCTTCCAGTGCTGCTGACACAGTGCTGACACATATCAGAATTGTGATCTTCTTGTCTAAGGTGAATTTCCGTGCCTCCTGAATGTTAAGCACAACAGCTGCTACAGCTTTTAAGCAGCTTTTAAGGCAATTGTAAGGTTGGTGCCTTCATTACCTCCTGCTTCAGCTGGTGGAAGTCTCTGTCTGTTCCCCCATCCCAGAACGAGCGTACTTTTATACTTGCCTTTAAGAGTCCACAAAAAGATCTCACCAGGAGTCCATAGTGGCTGCACCAGCCTGTCGTGCTAANTTGTTAACCTTAAGGGATATTGCTTAATTTTGACTACCTTGGCTCCTGGCTTCATTGCTACTGTAAAAGGGATAGCATTCCCTGCTCTCTCTGGAATGTCTGAAGCCCGTACCCCAGGAGGTACTTGATTATACACCTCCTCTGGGACGCCTGTTTTAGAGGTGGTTGCTGTGAGGACCATGCTCAGAACTTCTCTTAGTTGTTCAATTCCCACTTCAAAGTTTACTTTTCCCCCATCACATACAGATATTGGCTTGCTTATGGCACTTACGGACAAGCAGAAGAAGGCTCCTTTGAGATCTGAGACAGTAAACCCAGCCAATTTAGGCTTCAGTTTGACTAGCAGGATTTAAAAGTCAATCCCTCGTTTCACCCTCTCCACAAAAAAGGTAGCCTCCTTCACTCTCTCAGGGATCCCTGAAGCCCACACCCCTGGGTAATAGCCAGTTAGACACCCCCTCTGGGACTCTCAATTCTGAAGGAGCTACTATTAGGACTAGACTTAAGATCTCAGTTAACTGACACCCTCCCTCTACATTGAGATGGCCAGTGACTTTGGCAGTTAGAGTTCTCCATTCATTGCATTATAATCTGATCTAAAACAGCACTAATCATTCTTCCCTGTCTCTCCTTGCTTCCGATATGAGAAGCCACAGGGATGAATTCTGATTTCACTTCCCCAGTCATCTCAGTTTCCTCCCATTCCACCGAGAGCTGACACAGGAGGAGCAGATACATGGCAACAAATCAGCACAGGACTTTGCAAAAAGGCGTGTGCTGGAGATAAAAATATTTGTGGGCATTTGGTCATGTGGGGGGAGTTGTTCAAACCCCTGGAGCAGCACAGAGTGATGTCACCGTTCCGACCCACCTGGTGATGGCAGCGGCGGAAGTTGTTACTTCTCTTCTGGTCAGGGACCAGAAACCACTGCTCCTTTTCTGGGCGCAAGATGGCAGCGCCCATGTCAGCTAATTTGGTATTGCTTCAATTGACAGAGAGATTACTCATAATCTCTCATACTACTTTCTACTTGTAGATCGTTTGATTATAAAATCTTTGCTGAGGGGAACCTCTGGAGGTTTGACAGTTTAACAGTGCTTACTACTTTCTACTTGTAGATCGTTTGATTATAAAATCTTTGCTGAGGGGAACCTCTGGAGGTTTGACAGTTTAACAGTGCTTACTCAGCTCTTAGCCCAGTGGTGTGTAAAACTTAAGTACAGTTGAGGACATCCCATCTCTTTCCTTAGCTGTTGTATAAATGTAACTCATGGCAAAGGTTTTTTCCAAAGCTTCCTACTGACTAAGTGTTTACAAGGGTTTTCACAGTATTCACAGTATAGATAAGGCTGGAAAGGACCTCAAAGATCATCTAGTCCAGCCTGTAGTCCAACTAAAGGTAGCATCACATCTAGTTCATATCCTTCAGCACCTCATCCAGCC
>WEKX01013546.1:0-23580 GCA_013390025.1 Pitta sordida | reverse complement strand
ATTGCTGTTTACAACTACCTGCGGGGAGGTTGCAGCCAGATGGGTGTGGACCTCTTCTTCCAGGCTGACGACACCAGAACGAGAGGGCACGGCCTCAAGCTACGCCAGGGGAGGTTCAATCTTAACATTAGGAAGCGGTTCTTCACAGAGAGAGTAATCGCATATTGGAATGGGCTGCCCGGGGAGGTGGTGGAGTCACCGTCCCTGGAGGTGTTTAAGAGAAGACTGGACGAGGAGCTTAGTGACATGGTCTAGCTGGGGGGTGTAGGGCTGGATGATGTTGGGCCCCTTCCGGCTCGGAGTGGCCTGCTAGACTGTGGGGGATCTAGGCTGGTGTTATGCCCTGCAACGTGCTCTCGGTCTCCCTACGGGTGTTAGATGGTGAGTTGGACTAGATGATCCTTGTGGGTCCCTTCCAGCTCATAATATTCTGTGTGATTCTGTGTGAAAACAGTGTTTTTGTTTGGATCTCTTTTGTCACTCATTTCAGATACTGTCATGTCCCTGGTTCTAGTATCTAACATTTTGCTTATACAGTGCCACTCAAAAAACTTAAGAATTTCTTACCCTTTCTTGTAAAAGCCCACTGATCTTCTTGGTTCTCTTTCCACAACATTTGCTTGCTATCCTAAAGTTACATGAGCACCTTTGTAAATCCAGGATAGCCCAAGAGATACCAGCTCAATAGAGCACATCAAGAAAAATACATCTTCATTCAAGACCCCTGAAACACATAAGAAACTAAAGGGTTGGCAATAGTATAAGAAAGGGAAAAGGCTGGTAATTGAAAATATCTGCCAAATTCTGATCCTTGCTACAGCTTCTTTGAAGAGACAAAACGGCAGTAAACAGGACATACTGTTCTAGCTATCCCCTTGCCGGAAAAGCAATGGAATGATTGGAAGTGAGATAACCAGCTGGAAAGGCAATTTAGTGGACACTAAAGTAAGACAGATAGTAAAGTGCAGAAAGATCATTATTCTTAAACTAATAAAGACATCAAAGTGTTGAGAAATCAGATATATGACCTAGAAAATTAGCTCAGATTAAGCAGGGCCAGGTTCTTTGCCCTTCCAAAAGCATGGGAGGACCACGAAACCTGGACTGTTAACTCCACTGTAGCCCTCACAATTTATGATACAGATGTGATCTCACAGCAGAAGATAATGTTGTGGGACTATAAGCACAAGTTCCTTGCACAAATCCTATGAGGCTTTTGTGGGAAAAAAAAAAAAAGAAAAAGTTTGCAACCACTGCAAGTATTTTTTATGAGTAGTCTCAACCTGAACATTACCTATTTGTTGGGGTGTATAAGATGAAAGTGTCTTTTGGTTTGTTTCTAAGATGTAAACAGAAAAGAAAAAATATTTTTGTAATTACATTGTTGTATCTTCTCTTAAATAAAATTGGAAAATTGGACACAGTAAATATTTTGCTGGTATTAGTATTGGTGTTATTGTTTCAAATGTAAAACAAAATATACTGCATTGACTTTTGTAGTTTGGGAGCTGACTGACTTTTTAGCTCAATGTATTTTTGATCCTCAGTAGTTTGTGAAACTCTCACATGAAAATGTTAGCTCTTCTGCATTTTACTTTCTGTCCTGAAAATTAAATTCAGCCATTTTCTCAGAATTGCTGCATTTCACACGTTTCTGAACAGATGCCATCCTACATTGAACTGTAAGCAACAGAGAAGAACAGAGAGATAAGCATCACAACTGACTAGAGAGGCATAAGAAGTCACAATTATAATTGATACCGCTCTAAGGAAGTAAAACAAATTTTCCTTTAAATTTCCATGCCATCACAATTGATTCAAGATGTCTGGACTTTGTTACAAATTCTGAATTAGTAAAATGTAATGCTTTAGAATTCAAGAGAGGAATCAGATACTGGCTTTACAACTATACTTGTCAGAAACTGGCAACATAGTAATTCTTTTGCTATAGTATATTCCCTTTAATGTCTTTCGTGCTGTTTTTGCTAGAGTACTTCAAGAGACAATTAATATGTCTCCTTGTTTGTAACCTTCCCAGTATATTGTGCAAGCAACAAGAACTGGCACTGAAGACAGCCTAAACTAAGCTAAAACACCACTTCTTGGTAAAGGCACAATGAGGTGGAAATTACAAATAGTGAAACCTTAACCCATATCCAGAATGACAAATGTAATTAAAAAATCAAAGCCCAGAGACAGAAGCAACATACCACAAGAAACAGAAAACTTTATAGGTTTATGGGGCTTAGAGACTCCAGGCTGCATTTGTAAAAGAAACTCAAGAGTATGGCAAGCTCCCTGGATTTGGGGTGGCCTTCTGAGTGGTGAAAGGCCATCAACAGAGTGACAGGTTACTAACTGCTCTGTTGTTGTCGTCACCCTATGAGACATTCATTCTTGTAAGAATGCTCAGGTAGGCTTCCAGTAATGGGAAACTACTGCTTTTAAAAGCAGCTGTCAAATCCCCCTGTAACCGACTACAGAGGGAGCACAGACTTTCATTGAGCAGGTGTAAACACACCCAACTTGTTCTGAAACAAACTAACAAAAATATTCTTACAGGGAGATATTACTACTTGACACTATAAAATAATAACTTCCATTAACATTAAAGAGAATGAATTTTTGGCATATGGAGAGCCACGGTGGTATCATAAAGCATAAACCAGAAGCTTCAGTGGGTGCAGCACTCACCAAATCCTGCCAAAAAGCTAGTCACAACACTCAAAGTTTCTGCTACGCTGGTGTTACAACAGGAACTGTGCATATTTTAATCTTGCTCTTAAATGCGTGGAGAAAAGGAGGTCTGATGCTAGCCTCAATCTTTCAACAAGGAAACAGCACAAGCAAGGTGTCTGGTACTGCAGAAATTGAATAAACTTCACTTTAGAGGTGGAAAAGTCTGGTCACCTGGCCTGCTCCAGACTGAATACCTGACCCCCACCTTTATCAGTGACTCCGCCCCTGCCTCAAACCACCGCTTGCTGCAGCTTTGCGCTTTGCCAGCTCTCCGTCCGCCCGGTTCCAGGGTTTTCCTGAGCCACCTCGGACAGCTCCCGCCGCTCGGCTCCCGCCCGCACCGCACGGCACCAAGAACTCCTGTCTCGCCGTATCTGAGCTGTACAGCACAAGCACAACGGGGTTCATCGCTGCCCGGCGCTGAAATACCTCTGACGAACATGATCTACAGCGGGCTGAAGAAAGGACGCCTGCTATTCGCAGTCTCCTGTGAGTGGTGGCTGCTTCAATCTTAATATTAGTGGCTGTAGCATCAACCCAAACATTGCATTTCTTACGTCTTCCTCATGAATATCTGAACAATTTAAGTGTTCCACATGTGTTGTTGAAAAAGGCCCACTTCATTTATATTAAAAAACTCTCAACAAAAAAACCCCATAAAAAATTACTTGTAACCTAGAAATTTAATCAAACTGAGTACCTCAGAATCATGTTCCCCCACTACAGAACTGCTACAAAAAAAGATAATGGTCTAATAGATTTTAAAATAAGTATTCAGAAAAAAGAATTGCAACCATTTTGTGTATGGCTTCTGTGACTGTATACATATATATGCTCTGCTACTGCAACTCATTATCTCAGACCACATGTGCACAAATCACCTACGCTTTAATTTCCACAGCAAGAAGAAAAGCTGTTCTGCTGAAGAATAGCCCAGCATCACAAGCTATTAGGCTATGACACGCAGAATAATGAATGAGCAAGCATTTACACATCATCAGCCTTTTACTTTCATGACTGGTTTGGTGGTGTTTCAGCAGTGACCTCTTTAAGACAAAAAGATGACAAAAAATAGATGTTCAATGAGAATCCTGTGAAGTGTGACTTAAACTCCACACATGTAATTGTCCTTTGGACACCTGTTTCAGGGTGAGTAAATTTCAGGGATATTTCTAGTTTATTTTGACTCTATTGTACAAACTGGAAGCAATTTAACTTTCTATATGAAAGGCTGAAGAAGTACTTGAAGTACGTTGACTTTCAAACTGATTTGTTAGCTCAGCTGCTTTGGGCTCAGTTAGGCCAGCAGAGAAAAAACCCACAAGACTCCTCCTTTTGCAGGTATCTGAATGAGGCTGCTATTCTCCTGGTCACAGATCAGTCACATCAGTTTGGTGATCTGAAACAGAATCTCTGCTAAGGGAAGGAAAACAACCTCTTGAGCTCGAGTTTTGTTTTCTTTGAATGTTATATTCAGGAGTTTTCACCAAAAAGACATGCCACTCAAGTTATTTTGAGCATAAATTTTGAATCATTCCCTTCCTCCACAGCTACAAAAGAAATTCCCATGTTTTTGAAAATGTAAATGACGGGCAAAGGGTTGAATGCTCGAAATAAAACACAAAATAATTCCTCTTGAAGGAGAATTTTTGGTCTGTTTCGGTCTCTTGTCAGAGATAGACACAACAAGTATCCAGGAAAACTTTCCAGCTTAGTAAGGGTACTAGTAAAAATAAGCATATTTCAACTGGATGCTGAACATGGCTCTGAAAATGATGATCAAAAATCATTATCCCATATGATAGTGTAGGAATATGAGATACCTTGCAGCACAGCTGGACAGCTCTCATAGCATATTTTCCCAGCTTGCTGCATTTGTTATTTCCACTCCTCATTCACCATACTTTTCCGTGAAAAGGCATTTTGTTCTTTCGAAATGATGTGATGCTCTTCTGCTCACAAATGCTAGATTGTTTCTCCAAACTAGCTAGACTAATAAACCTCAGTGCAATTTCCCAGTGTATATAAAAATAAGTGTGTGCATTTAATTATGAAGGCTTTGTGGACACAAAGTTTGTGTTACAAACTTTCCTTGAGCTGTAGTAAAACAGTAACACACGATTCAACTTGACAAGTGTTTCACTCTACTTCTTGAGTACCTTACTTCACCTCAAAGAAACACTGAACATGCAGCAGATACATGGTTACGTGCAAAACATAATTCAGTTCGAAACTCATGGGATTATTACAAAGTCTCTCTTTGACAATATTCGAGAGCTCCCCTGAGTTCTGGACTATTAACTACAACACAGCAGACAGAGAAGTCCAAGGACGCTGGATGTATTTGGGTGCCTATCACTCTCTCACTGTGAATTCCCATTGGATATTAGGGGGATTTGGGTCAAATTGTTCCCACAGTTCCCGCACTGTCAGACACCATGGCTCTCAGAGGAATTAAATGATTCACCTATTAAATCACATCACACATTTTACTTATATGTAACTACAATCATTGAGAATAATGAGAGTGGAATATTTCTTAACCACTTCTGTAACTGGGAAGTATGTCAGCTCATAGAATAAAGTATCTAAAGCAGCAGTTCTCTGCATAATCAGGAGGAGAAAATGAAGAAAGGTGTGCAACTAGTGCTAAAATTATGCCCTTTGGAAGAGACTCCTCATCCAAATCATTTGACACATTTTCCTTGCCCTCTGCCCACCTGTCCTTAGTAAGATGGTATTCAACTTGTGTCCCCTTAAGAAACTTGCCACGTACGGGGAAAAAAATCCTCCGACCTTTACAACGAGGTCCCTGAAAAACCCCTCTGAAAGATGCGTGGCACGGCCGGACTTGTGACCCCCGAAAACCCCTCTGAAGGACGGGTGGGCATCGCTAAACGCCCCCAGTCGCAGCGCTCGCTTGGGCCATCAGGAGCGCCCCAAAGCCCCTACAATCAGTGTATTAGTGCTCTCCCCAATGTCACTCTCTGTGCTCCCCGCCTCTCGGCGGAGCTGCCACCCGCACACTCGGGGAAGGGGCTGCGGACGCCGCCCGGGGCACAGCCCGCGCTGGGGACCCGCAGCGACGCGGGATCACACCCCCGGCGCCCTTGCGCTTTCTGCACACAGCGGTTTGGCCCCGCCGACCACCGACCTCTGCCACACGGNCCCGGCCCCCGCCCGGCCCCGGCGCCTGGGCCGAGGTGTGACAGTACCCCGCGCACAGCCCCGCGGGTTTTTTATGCGGCTGGGTTTACCAAAAGAGCGAAGAAGCATTTATTTCTCTATGCGGCTCCTTGACAGTGGTCTTCCTTTTCCCTTTCCACCCATAGGCATGGTTAAGGTGTATGTAATATTAGGACCCAATTTCCTGTAGGCTTATGGTAAGGTTTTCGGTACGTTCAGAAACTTGTTTATTATGATTATCAAGGTTAGAGACCAATCGGTAAATGTAAAGGGGGGAAAAGGACAACTGCTGTTGTCTCACTGAATGTCATGAAGGAGAAGGAAGAATGAAAGTTTAATTTATCTTATTTAATTACACTTGACACCATTCATTTCAAAGCATACACTAGTGAGGTTTGCCTGACTTTTTTGTGCAACAACTGGGTAACTAAGGCCTTGGGTAGGTCAGCAAAAACTACAATTGAAACATTGTCAAGTTTTTTCTTAACATGGATCTGGCTATTCTGGGTGATAGGTTGGGGAAAGAAACAAGTATATCACAGAATCAGAGAATATTATGAGTTGGAAGGGACCCACAAGGATCATCTAGTCCAACTCACCATCTAACACCCGTACAGAGACCGAGAGCACATCCCAGAGAGCTAACACAAACCTAGTTCCCTCACAGTCTAGCCGGCCACTCCGAGATGAAAGGGACCCAGGACCATCCAGCCCTACACCCCCCAGCTAGACCATGTCACTAAGCTACTCATCGAGTCTTCTCTTAAACACCTCCAGGGACGGTGACTCCACCACCTCCCTGGGCAGTCCATTCAATATACCTAGTGAGTCAGGGAAAAGCACTGAAATCCACCTGGATGAGAAACAAGAGCCATCATCTATTCCACCTAGTGTTAAAACCTGGGTCCAGCTGCATAAATTTGTACAATGACACCTAAAAATTGGCCACATTATTCAAATGTGTAGAGCAACTGCAGTAATTTATCTACATCTGTCATCATCGGGAAAATTTAATTAAAAAAATACAAGGAAGCCTAGTGATAGAAAGAAAGCAGATGAGTAAGTACCGTATAAATTTAATTAAGTAATAAAAGCTTCTAGACCACTTAAAAGGAAAACTGGCGTACTACCATATTACAAGCCACAGCAAAGCCAAACAGAAATAACTAGCGCAAAGAAATCATAAGAAACATGGCTATGTTCAGGATGGAACACAGTTTAGTATGAAAATGTGGTAAAGTATAAAGAGCTATATGAAGAACAAGACACATGAGATTTCAGGGTGAGAAGGATCAGGTGCTGAAGAGCTCTGGCTTTGGTTCTCATTGCCACTGCATGTAATTTTTAATCTTTGTTTTTATCTACCCCCACATATACCATGAGTCTCAGATATCACTTTCAGTAAACACAAGGTCTGATTTGTAGCAGGGGCCAAGATGGTGCCTTTCTAGATGGTTGGAACAAAATTAGTTGCAAGACAACTTTAGAATTTAGGCCTTCATTCAATTCTCTCTGTATTCACTTTCTCATCACCCCTTCTTAAAAGTTACTCTACTTTTGTTTGTTTGTTTGTTTAGCTGTTTTGGTGCCCTAGGGGAAATAATTGCATTCAAGGCTTCCTAAAGCCTAGCTGCAATTAAGTTGAAGTTTACTTCTTTCTCTGTGGAGTTTCCCTGGTTTGTATGTTTCTCTAAATATTTTAAGTATCCTTTTTTCACATTAAGGATTTCATAGTATCTTCTTAGGAGGGCTAGAATTCTCTGCAGCACACTTAGCACAGAAAAATGCCCACCAGCAGGTATAAAGCAATGCGATTGTAGCTGATATTTGTCTTCCTGGAGCTTGTAATATCTTAAAGGAGTTGTTCAACCTCAGAAAAAAAATCATAATTATGCTATACAACTCGTGGAGGCTAGAGACATATCTTATTTTTATGTTCTCCAACAGGAAGACAATATATATTGAATGCTATTGAAGACCTATACATACCTTTTGTTTCCTGTTTCTGTTCTTTTCTGCTAGTGTCTAGTCCCTAAAAATATTTAGGAAAAAAAGCATGCCAAAATTCTAGGGTTTTTTAGTCTTAATAATTTGTTTGTGGGGTTTTTTTATTTTTCCACTTCATCAAATGTAACTCAATGGACATGACCTTGAAAAATAAGAATTTGATAGCACAGCATTAATAGAAAGTTAAATAATTGTTCGAAAAAATTAGGCAGTTGAGAAAATCCTGATGAGGAAGGTGGTTTTAATTTCATCTTCTGATTATAGAATGTCAGACATTGGCTTTGATCCTGGGTGTAGAGTCAAGGTGGCAGTTTCTGTGTGGGGAGCTATGTAAAAAAATCCCAAGCCTATGATAGAAGTATCCAAATAAAATGGAAAAGAAAGGTATTCCAAGCCCATGGAACATTCTTGAAATGTTGAAGTAATTTTAAAAATTAAATCAGCTATGGAAAAACACCAGGAGACATAATACTTTGAAAGACTAGCTGCCTGTACAGCTACCAAGCATAGCTGCTGAGCATGCAAAAATTTAAATTCTATTTGAACCATTTTTATCGTAGTCTGATTTTAAGAGATCCTGGAATCACTATGAAATAAGCAGTACGTATATGTGAAAAAATGTCAATACACTTCATTTGTAAAGATGATAAGAATACATTCTTTAGCTATATTGATCACTGTTACAAAGTTCTCAGAGTAAATCATGGTCAAAATTGTACACATGACAAAATGATTTAATTTTTTTGTATTTATTTTTAAAAAATCTTAATGAAACATACAGAAAAATCAGTCTTGAAAACCTGAACATTTGACTGGGAAACAGTGACATGCATTGACACGGGGTTTTTTTTGCTGAAGGTTAAAATAATCTAAACCAGTTGTAAATTTAGGATCATTCATAAACACAAAAATATCTATTCTTTTGACAAGTTACTGCCATGTGATATCATTTGCAGATGATACCAAGCTCGGAGCAGATGTCCATCTGTTGGAGGCTAGGAGGGCCCTGCAGAGGGACCTGGACAGACTGGAGAGATGGGCAGACTCCAATAGGATGAGACTCAACAAATCCAAGTGCTGAGTTCTACACATTGGCCACAACAACCCCATGCAGAACTATAGGCTGGGGGATGAGTGGCTGGAGGGTGGTCAGGCAGAAAGACACCTGGGAGTGCTGGTGGATACAAAACTCAACGTGAGCCAGCAGTGTGCCCAGGTGGCCAAGAAGGCCAATGGCATCCTGGCCTGCATTAGGAACAGTGTGGTCAGTCGGTCCAGGGAGGTTNCAGAACTAGGGAAGTTATCCTTCCCCTGTACTCAGCACTGGTTAGACCACACCTTGAGTACTGTGTCCAGTTCTGGGCCCCTCAGTTTAAGAAAGATATTGAAGTGCTTGGACGTGTCCAGAGAAGGGCAACAAGGATAGTGAAGAGGCTGGAACACAAACCCAGACCGGCTGAGGGAGCTCGGGTTGTTTAGCTTGGAGAAGTGGAAGCTCAGGGGTGACCTTATTGCTGTCTATAACTCCCTGACAGGAGGTTGTAGTCAGGCAGAGGTTGGTCTCCTCTCTCAGGCAACTGGTGACGGAACAAGAGGACACAGTCTCAAGCTCCATCAGGGGAGGTTTAGACTTGATATTAGGAAGAAATTCTTTACTGAAAGGGTGATCCACCATCGGAATGGGTTGCCCAGGGAGGTGGTGTAGTCACTGCTCCTGGAGGTGTTTAAGAGTAGGCTGGATGAGGCACTTAGTGACATGGTTTAGATGATGGGTTGCTGTTGGATTATAGGTTGGACTTGATGACCTCCAAGGTCTCTTCCAAGCTTGCCAATACTGTGATACCTTGGTGACCTAATGCTCATGTGGCCGTGTGTCTGAACATTCATTTCCAATCTCAAGAACTGTCTTAACAACATTTTAAGTGAAGTGCTTAAGACTATAGCAAGTAACTTCACAGGTTAGGAATATTTTCAGTATTTTGAGGCATTCGAGTGTTTCAGTGCCGGGTGAGGCAGAGAAGTCCAACCAGAAGATGCACAGTGCAGTGTAGTACAGAGTGTATCAAGTGGAATCTTACCTCTTCACATTCCTTAACAACGATCTTCAGAGGTTGCAGTTAGAAGGAAAAAGCAATTCAGTTGACCTTCTTTAGACTTTTGACTTTTTCTGCCTTGGTCAGCCTATTATTATCATTTGTACAAGCTTTGTTTAACAGTTGATCTGATCCATAGAAAACTAATGAAGTGCCTTTTCCTCATAACTTATGGTGACTATAGAAAATAAATCACCCCACAGGAAATTGATAAAATCGTAGGTTGCATTTTTCAAAATGTTTTGATAAAACAACAGTATTTCACAGAATCACAGAATATTATGAGCTGGAAGGGACCCACAAGGATCATCTAGTCCAACTCACCATCTAACACCCGTAGGGAGACCGAGAGCACATCGCAGGGCATAACACCAGCCTAGATCCCTCACAGTCTAGCAGGCCACTCCGAGCCGGAAGGGGCCCAACGTCATCCAGCCCTACACCTCCCTGCTAGACCATGTCACTAAGCTCCTCGTCCAGTCTTCTCTTAAACACCTCCAGGGACGGTGACTCCACCACCTCCCCGGGCAGCCCATTCCAATATGCGATTACTCTCTCTGTGAAGAACATTTAGCAAAGATTTTAAAAAACAGGTGATAATAATCTACTTTAAATACACATAGGATCATTGAATTTGCGCTTTTTTTGATGCCAGTTCACCAGATGGGAACTTTGCAACTGTTTCTTAATACCAAAAAGCCAGGAAGTAGATACAAAAGTTCAAAACACAAAATATTAAATTACTGTCTGATATCTTTCATTTTAATTATAAAATATTCCAATAAAAACTGTAGTACACAAATATTTACAAATATTTCATGCAATCCTTTTAGTTTTTTCTGACAGCAGACATTTTATGTTGTCAGAAGCAGAATGAGGTGGCATAAAATGTGTTTCACAAATCCAGATTTAATTGGTAGTTTTGTGCTATTCACAGAAGGTTGAAGGAAGGGTAAGCTCTGAAAATTATCATGGGCAGATATGTTTCACAAAGTTCAGAAGTTTTCATTTGCCAAGAAAGTGTGATGGCATATCTGTGAAGTGATTATGAGCCAGCAGTTGTGTAAATCCAGGTGTGTACTGTGGTTATGACTTTAAAAAGGGTTTTTCCTTTTCTTAAATTATTCAACCAATTAGGAGTCCATGAGAAGAGTTACACCAACATGACTGCAAACAGTTTGCCATCCTAATTACACAAAATGTCAAGGACCAGTATGAGCAACACATATTTCTTACAGCGCCCTTCTTTAGCCCCATGTGAGAAGGAATTCTGGTAGTAATTAAAACATGAATTAATTTTTCATTATAATTAAAAAGGTCTAAGTTTTCTGCAAAGCATTTGAAAATGTCAGAGGATATCAGCATGGCTGATGAGGTTTCTGTTGAAGAATGATCTCTTCATGGGGAAACTTGCATTCAGTAACCAATTTTTAAATGTTCATAGAGAAGATAAATATATTTACTATCTGGAGTGGAGGCTTGCCTTTTGATTTATGATTTCTGTAATAGCTTGCTACCTTCTAGCCCAGAAATAGACACTGCTTGAGACAGATGATTAAGAGGACCTTGAACTGGACCTGATAACATATAGTTGGCCCTCTTGCACTTCGCCCCCCCCATATTGCGGCTTCAGATCTTAGCGGCATGATTTTTTAGCGAAGGAGGAGACCTGTATCGCAACTGCGCATGTGCGACCTGCCGCCGCCACAGTGGCAGCCCCAACCACGGCAGTGGAATGGGCAGCGATGGTGGCTCGGGCTGTAGCGGGGGCAGCATGGGCGGCGGGGGCGGTGGTGGGGGACGCATGGGTGGCAGCGCAGCCACCATTCAACGCAGCTGCGTGGGTTCGAATTAAGACTGTGGGTGCGCGATATAGAAGACCTGATTGTATTTCCAAGATTTTTGTGCTCTGGATGAGACATTATTATTTGCTGTTGCAAAGGAAGAAAGGTATTTAGTATTACTCTTTGGCACAGCAATATCTACATGGCCATTCTACCTCACAGAAAGCTTACTTCACAGTAGTAGTGACATCTGACCTTCAGGACCATGTGGAATGGATGGATCTTCAGTGTACTGGCAATCAACTCATCGTCTTGAAAAACTAAGAGGTAAAAGTATGTTAAACTAATACCATTTTATTAGTATAATATTAATTTCTTCACCAAAGGAAGATGATAATATTATCTTGCCATGTTGGAGTAACGTTGTTTTATCTCCATATTGCACAAAGTGCATGTGTATTACCATATGGTGACAGTAAACAGAGGGGAAAAAGTATAGAATAATATTCTACTGCTGCTTCAGGAACTCTGTTGAATGCCTCTTTATGTGATCCATCATACAAGTAACCACACTAATACATATGTAATTATAAATTCGTTGATTCTTGCAGACAGTTGCTCTTTATCACTCTTCATGAATTACGTAAAAGAAATTGAAGGGTTCTCTCTCTTCACTCATACACCATTTGGAGATTTATTTTAATGAAGATGTAATAAAGCAGAACACTTTCTTGATAGAAGATAATGATAGCAAATTAAGAAATTATTTTAGAGCTCAAATCTCTTGGTAACACAATTAAATGGATGAGTGGATGAACAATAATTTAGAAAACATTTAGAATGTTCAAGGAAATAGGTTAAGTTAGATAGTGAAAGACCTGAAGCTGACAAAGGCATTCAGAATTATTGGCTATGCAACTCTCAAAAATGAGTTACAGGCACACAATCTGACCTTCTGGGTTATTTCAAGAACTTGAAAATGCTCAGTGAGTGCCCTAGACATCCTTTCTAGAAGCAGTGGATTCCAAATTTTTTCTCAGGAGCTTTTTCACAAGATTTGGAACATTAGTGCTCTATGTCTAAACATCAGCTTTTTTAGCTGCCTGAATGCATTAGAATATTAACATTCAGTTGTAAACTAAGAATCTACCCAAATAAATTGTGAAGAAAAAGTTGAAAAATATAATGATAATGCACTGCAAATAGTCTGAAGAAAAGAACTCATCCATTAAAATACAGTGAGCCCCTGGTTTCCATGGGAAACAGGGCATGAAGGCCGAAATGCACAAAGATGGTGAACTAATGAATATTCAATTAAGCCCATCCCATCTCCCTGCCCCCACTCAGGGACGACACAGCCCGGCTGGGCCAGACTGCACCACTCGTGGCTCCCTTCTGGGCTCTTGCCCTTCACCGAAACAGGACCGGATGGGACCAGAACTGGGTTGGGCTGCGCTGCTTGTGGCTTCCTTCCTGGTTTCCCCCCTTCACTGAAGCAGCATCATATTGGATGGGACAGGATGGGACCGGAATGCCTCAGCTATTAAAATGGCACTTTCCTCATTTTTTTTTTTTTTTTTTCCCTGACCTTGGCGGCTGGCCCCCACCACTGTCCATGGCGTGGGCATGGGGGTGGCCGGCTGCCTGGCCTAGGGTAACAGGGAGAGGATGCCTCCTGCTTCTTCTCTCTTGCACAGACACACACAATGGCAGGCCCATCTTGCAGTNAATTATTGGCTATGCAACTCTCAAAAATGAGTTACAGGCACACAATCTGACCTTCTGGGTTATTTCAAGAACTTGAAAATGCTCAGTGAGTGCCCTAGACATCCTTTCTAGAAGCAGTGGATTCCAAATTTTTTCTCAGGAGCTTTTTCACAAGATTTGGAACATTAGTGCTCTATGTCTAAACATCAGCTTTTTTAGCTGCCTGAATGCATTAGAATATTAACATTCAGTTGTAAACTAAGAATCTACCCAAATAAATTGTGAAGAAAAAGTTGAAAAATATAATGATAATGCACTGCAAATAGTCTGAAGAAAAGAACTCATCCATTAAAATACAGTGAGCCCCTGGTTTCCATGGGAAACAGGGCATGAAGGCCGAAATGCACAAAGATGGTGAACTAATGAATATTCAATTAAGCCCATCCCATCTCCCTGCCCCCACTCAGGGACGACACAGCCCGGCTGGGCCAGACTGCACCACTCGTGGCTCCCTTCTGGGCTCTTGCCCTTCACCGAAACAGGACCGGATGGGACCAGAACTGGGTTGGGCTGCGCTGCTTGTGGCTTCCTTCCTGGTTTCCTCCCTTCACTGAAGCAGCATCATATTGGATGGGACAGGATGGGACCGGAATGCCTCAGCTATTAAAATNTAAAATGGCCTTTTCCTCTTTTTTTTTTTTTTTTTTTTTCCCTGACCTTGGCGGCTGGCCCCCACCACTGTCCATGGCGTGGGCATGGGGGTGGCCGGCTGCCTGGCCTAGGGTAACAGGGAGAGGATGCCTCCTGCTTCTTCTCTCTTGCACAGACACACACAATGGCAGGCCCATCTTGCAGCCTGGTGGAGAAAAATTTCACCTGTGTGAACACACATGTTCAGATTAAACACACCCCAGATGGGCCAGGCTGCAGGGCTTGTTGCTTGCAGCTTGCGACTTCCTCCCCTTGTCACCCCTGGTGGCTCCTGAGTGGGCTTATTTACATATTCATGAGCTCATTTACATACCAATGCACTGTCTGCCTTTGTGGCATTTTCTGCGCCTGTGTGTGACACCACTTTTGGCTGAAAAATGAACCACGGACTATTGAAACCATGGAGATGTGGATCATGGATAAGCAGGGGTCTTCCATATTTTAAAATTTCATTATATCAATATCAAACCTTCCTTCTAGTACTCAAAGGGAGCCTACAAGAAAGAGGAAGAGAGACTTTTTACAAGAGCATTTAGTGACAGGACAATGGGGAATGGAATGAAACAAAAGAGTAAATTTAGATCAGATATTAAGATCCTTTACTGTTACGCAGTGACATACTTGAACAGGTTGTCCAGCGAAGCTGTGGGTGCCTCATCCTTGGAGGAATTCAAGGCCAGTCTGGATGGAGTTCTGAGCAGCCTCATCTAGTGGAAGGTACCCCCCTGCAGGGGAATAGGAACTAGACGATCTTTAAGGTTCCTTGCAAATCAAAACATTTCATGATTCTATGATTCTATGATTCAAAATCTACTCTCTTTCAACCATTCTACCTTGTCCTATTACTGGATACCCTTCTAAGAAGTCCCTGTTTGGTTTTGTTGTAGTTCGCCACTAGGTAATGGAAGGCTGCTAGAAGGTCTTGCTGGTGCCTTATCATTTTCACGTTGAAAAAACCCAACTCTCTCTGCCTGTTTGCATAGGAGGAGAGGTTCCCCACCTCTCTTATTATCTTTGTGTCCCTCTTCTGTACTCACTCCAACAAGTCTGTGTCCTTCTTATGTTAAGGGCCCCAGAGCTGGATGAAATACTCCAGGTGGAGTCACATCATAGCAGAGCAGAGGAGCAGAATCACCTCCCTCGACTTGCTGGTCAAACTTCTGCTACAGCCCAGGACAAGGTTGGCTTTCTGGGCTGCAAGCACACATTGCTGGATCATGTCAAGCTTCTTATCAACCAACATTCCAAAGTTCTTCTCTTCAGGGCTTCTCTCCATCCACTCATTACTCAGCCTGTGACCATGTTTGGGATTGACCTGACCTGGATATAGGCCCTTGTATCTGGCCTTGTTGAACTTCATGAGGTTTGCACAGGCTCACCTGTTAAATCTGCCCATGTACCTCTGGATGACGTTCCCGCCCTCCAATGTGTTGACCATGAAACACAGCTTGGAGGCATTGACAAACTGTCCATGTTGCTTGCAGATATGTTAAACAGCCCTGGTCACAATACCAATGTACAAGGAATGCTACTCCTCCCTGGCCTCCATTTGGATATTGAGATGTTGACCACAACTCTTTGAGAGTTACTATCTGGCCAACTCCTTATCCGCGGAGTTGTCCATATGCCAAATCTATGACTCTGCAGTTTAGAGACAAGTTATTTTGGGCAAGACACTGTCCAAAGATTTGCACAAGTCCAGGTCGATGATGTCAGTGGCTCTTCCTTTATCCATCAAGGCTGTAACACCATCATAGAAGGCCACCAGCTTTGTCAGGTATGATTGCCCATGATGGCTGTCACCAATCACCTCCTTGGCCTCTATATGCCTCAGTGTAGTTTCCACAAGGATCTGCTCCATAACATTGCCAGGCACCAAGATGAGACTGACTGGCCTGTAGTTCCTCAAATATTCCTTATTTCCCTTTTTAAGAATGAGGTTATAGTTCCATCAGTGGGAACTTCACTGGACTTCTCAAATATGATTGACAGTGGCTTAGCCACTTTCTCCACCAGTTCTCTCAGGACCCATGGATATGTCATCAGGTTTACCTCAAGATAAACCTGATTCTTAGAGCTTTAATTCTGTCCATCCTTTCTCCATGCTTCAAAGCTTCTTCTGAGAAAGACAGAATTTCTGGAAGAGCTGGGGGATGAAAGCTCTCATAGGGTATCTTACCCCAGGAAGAACTGAGTAACACCATATGTTAACATGTCTTCAGAAATGTTGATGAAGGGATGGCTGACAAATTACAGCCTTCTCTGAACTGCAATTAAATAACTGCTAGTAGCTGTCGGTAAAAGGAAATAGGTGATATTTGAAAAAGGCTTATGGCTTGGAATCAATATTATTTTGAGACTTGAAGTTTATACATTGGGTTTTGTCTTAAGGTACACTGGAAGTTATAGGCCAAATTTTCATGGCTGTCAGGCAGAACAGAGGAGCCACGTGCATGATCAGCCATTGTGGTAAGTACTGTTATACCCCCTCATTTGAGAGAAACAAGTCATGTCAGAGGTCTCGTGAAATGTCAAATTTGCAAAAACGTGCAGGTCATTAATAGGCCTCCAGGCCATGCCTATTGCTCCACCCTTCGCCACTCCGGACTACTGTAGACACTTTTCCGCTCTTCCCCACGGGCCCCTAGGGGAAGCAGAGGCACAGCACATGCATCACCCAGGGAACCTCACAAAACCCTGAAACCAAATTGTGAGAAATTTTGCCAGCAAATCCGCAGGTACGTAATGGAGGGCTCACAATGCAGCGGGGATATACTGTAAATCTTATATACAGCTGTGTAATGGGTTTTACCCTGGCTGGATGCCTGGGGCCCAAATCACTCAGTCCTGAATAATAAGATGATATATTAAGAGTGGGTTGGAATGAGGCAGAAATACAGAATTACAGAATAAATGCAGTTGGAAAAGACCTCTGAGATCACAGAATCACAGAATATTCTGAGTTGGAAGGGACCCACAAGGCTCATTCAGTACAACTCTTAAGTGAAGGCCCATACAGGGATCGAACCCACAACCCCAGAGCCATGGAAACCATGCTCTGTCTATCTGAGCCAATCTCAGGGTCATGATATCATCTTTTTTCTTTCTTTTTTTTTTTAATTACATAACCTAAGTCCCTGTCNAGGTTCCCCACCTCTCTTATTATCTTTGTGTCCCTCTTCTGTACTCACTCCAACAAGTCTGTGTCCTTCTTATGTTAAGGGCCCCAGAGCTGGATGAAATACTCCAGGTGGAGTCACATCATAGCAGAGCAGAGGAGCAGAATCACCTCCCTCGACTTGCTGGTCAAACTTCTGCTACAGCCCAGGACAAGGTTGGCTTTCTGGGCTGCAAGCACACATTGCTGGATCATGTCAAGCTTCTTATCAACCAACATTCCAAAGTTCTTCTCTTCAGGGCTTCTCTCCATCCACTCATTACTCAGCCTGTGACCATGTTTGGGATTGACCTGACCTGGATATAGGCCCTTGTATCTGGCCTTGTTGAACTTCATGAGGTTTGCACAGGCTCACCTGTTAAATCTGCCCATGTACCTCTGGATGACGTTCCCGCCCTCCAATGTGTTGACCATGAAACACAGCTTGGAGGCATTGACAAACTGTCCATGTTGCTTGCAGATATGTTAAACAGCCCTGGTCGCAATACCAATGCACAAGGAATGCTACTCCTCCCTGGCCTCCATTTGGACATTGAGCTGTTGACCACAACTCTTTGAGAGTTACTATCTGGCCAACTCCTTATCCGCGGAGTTGTCCATATGCCAAATCTATGACTCTGCAGTTTAGAGACAAGTTATGTTGGGCAAGACACTGTCCAAAGATTTGCACAAGTCCAGGTCGATGATGTCAGTGGCTCTTCCTTTATCCATCAAGGCTGTAACACCACCATAGAAGGCCACCAGCTTTGTCAGGTATGATTGCCCATGATGGCTGTCACCAATCACCTCCTTGGCCTCTATATGCCTCAGTGTAGTTTCCACAAGGATCTGCTCCATAACATTGCCAGGCACCAAGATGAGACTGACTGGCCTGTAGTTCCTCAAATATTCCTTATTTCCCTTTTTAAGAATGAGGTTATAGTTCCATCAGTGGGAACTTCACTGGACTTCTCAAATATGATTGACAGTGGCTTAGCCACTTTCTCCACCAGTTCTCTCAGGACCCATGGATATGTCATCAGGTTTACCTCAAGATAAACCTGATTCTTAGAGCTTTAATTCTGTCCATCCTTTCTCCATGCTTCAAAGCTTCTTCTGAGAAAGACAGAATTTCTGGAAGAGCTGGGGGATGAAAGCTCTCATAGGGTATCTTACCCCAGGAAGAACTGAGTAACACCATATGTTAACATGTCTTCAGAAATGTTGATGAAGGGATGGCTGACAAATTACAGCCTTCTCTGAACTGCAATTAAATAACTGCTAGTAGCTGTCGGTAAAAGGAAATAGGTGATATTTGAAAAAGGCTTATGGCTTGGAATCAATATTATTTTGAGACTTGAAGTTTATACATTGGGTTTTGTCTTAAGGTACACTGGAAGTTATAGGCCAAATTTTCATGGCTGTCAGGCAGAACAGAGGAGCCACGTGCATGATCAGCCATTGTGGTAAGTACTGTTATACCCCCTCATTTGAGAGAAACAAGTCATGTCAGAGGTCTCGTGAAATGTCAAATTTGCAAAAACGTGCAGGTCATTAATAGGCCTCCAGGCCATGCCTATTGCTCCACCCTTCGCCACTCCGGACTACTGTAGACACTTTTCCGCTCTTCCCCACGGGCCCCTAGGGGAAGCAGAGGCACAGCACATGCATCACCCAGGGAACCTCACAAAACCCTGAAACCAAATTGTGAGAAATTTTGCCAGCAAATCCGCAGGTACGTAATGGAGGGCTNAGAAATTTTCCTCGCAAATCCACTGGGTCGTAATGGAGGGCTCACAATGCAGCGGGGATATACTGTAAATCTTATATACAGCTGTGTAATGGGTTTTACCCTGGCTGGATGCCTGGGGCCCAAATCACTCAGTCCTGAATAATAAGATGATATATTAAGAGTGGGTTGGAATGAGGCAGAAATACAGAATTACAGAATAAATGCAGTTGGAAAAGACCTCTGAGATCACAGAATCACAGAATATTCTGAGTTGGAAGGGACCCACAAGGCTCATTCAGTACAACTCTTAAGTGAAGGCCCATACAGGGATCGAACCCACAACCCCAGAGCCATGGAAACCATGCTCTGTCTATCTGAGCCAATCTCAGGGTCATGATATCATCTTTTTTCTTTCTTTTTTTTTTTAATTACATAACCTAAGTCCCTGTCCCATCATCCCATTATCTAGACCATGTCAATGAGTTCTTCATCCAGTCTTTTCTTAAACACCTCCAGGGATGGCGACTCTACCACCTCCCTGGGTAGACCATTTCACTGAGAGATCACTCTCTCTGGAAAAAACCTTTTCCTAACATCCAGTCTAAACCTCNCGAGCCTGTTAAGGTCCCTCTGAACCACCCTCTGGCAGTTCAACATTTGCCCGCAGCTTGGTATCATCTGCAAACTTGCCAATGGTGGATTCCATCCCCCCATCCATGTCATCAATACAGATATTAAACAGTACCAGGTCTAACACTGGTCTCTGTGGGACTCCACTATCATTGAGTTCAACGTAGAACTGAACACCACCATGTCAACTAGACCATGACACCACGTGCCATGTCCAGTCTTCCCTTATACACCTCCAGGAATGGTGACTCCACAACCTTCCTGGGCAGCCCATTCCATTTCTCTTATAAACTGATTAGATGAACCATTGCCTTCTTCAATTTTGCCAGGTTATCACTTATATATAAAAGGACCTCAACAAATGATGTGACATTTATATATACAGCATGGCTTTTCTCTTCTTTGAAGTTTAATATTTTCTGCTAGTGAGAAATACTTTGGATGGCCCAGTGTAGGAGATGCAAATCAAAAAATATGCCAGGGTCACTATTTTTCTTGTGAAGCTGTTATGTGTCATTGAATACAAATTTTTTTTTGAATATGCCTTCTATGTAATAGCAGTAGTGCTGGCCTTATGAGAAGTTCCTAGTTGGCTTGTCTGCACACACCCTTATCTGTAAAGGTTTTATGAACATTGCAGGTCTGCTGCAGACTGACAAATCAATTTGAGAGTTCTAGCTGTGCGCAGCTATTGCTACAATACCTGTAAGTTGGCAGCCCTTCTGTTTCTGTGGTGTGTGGATTCAGTTGGCCTTCAGCATACATCAAGATCTCAATGCCTTTTTCTCATTTTTCCTTTTCATGCACCTAATAGACTAACGTAATGCTATTAATAGGCTAATGTAAAGCTATATGGTCTCTAACAGTGCGGCAGTAAAAGCTGATATGGAATTTGCAGAGGAAAAGCACGAAGCTTCAAAAAGGTTACAAGACAGAAAAATATTTTCCCTTGACTCTCTCACTGCATGCAAACTGGAATTACTTTGTCCTTTGTTGTTTTCTTGGCGAGAGGACAGACTCACTGAATTTGTGCTCACTTAGTAATATTAATTATTTGGCCCTGTTATAATTTATTATTACAAGCTATATACTGATATACATATACCAATACCTATTTTGTCCTATTTTATCTTGTTCTGGCTTATTTTCTTAGGTTTTGTTTGTGTATGGTTAGGAACCAATCCTATTGGTCTAATTGTGGTCAGTGGGATTATTCAAATTTTACTACAGAAACTTCGAAATAGAATAGAATAGAATAGAATAGATAATGTAATAATGTATATTAGGCTACTTTTTGGTTGTTCAAATTTAAGTCTGGACAATAGACTATAGTAGCAACAAGAAAAGCTCTTGAATAGTTAGTTTTTTTCTTATGCTAGTTCATATCTCATTATTTCCCTAGTATTATTTTGTTTGTATAATTTATTTTGCTGAATAAGCATCATCATAACAACTAGTAAAATATTTCCAGTGCTTTTATGTAAGAATAATATTTGTATCATTCTTTTTTTCATGAGCTGTCACATTAAAGTAAGGTGATTATTTCTCATTGCTTACATTACTCCATAACATTTAATAGGCTCTTTATTGCTGCATGGGACCCTAAAAATTCAGTTCCTTGGAATTTTAAGCTGTTGGAAAACAGAAACTTGACTGGAAATAGTTCAAAATTGCCTAGGTTTTGTGATCTCAGCTGTAGAGAGATTTTAAAATAAAGACATAGGAAGGACATAATAAATTGGTTTTTGCCATGCTATGCCTGCCTTTGATTTGCTCATCTTTTGCAGTTTGAAAGCTCAGCTTCAGTATCTCCAGCTGGATGCCTCACATGACTTCACACTTTGGAAATCTTAGTCTGGCCATTGTGTCTTGACTCTTTCCTGAAAGCAATAAGGATCATCTTAGGGGGTGTATTTTCCTCATTTCATTCACCCGTGCATGTCCATTGTGCTTTCATTTGTTGCTTTTATTTGCATATGTAGTAATTTTTCAGCTTGCTTTGCTTTGTGCACTTTGATCTGCAGGCTAAGGATGATGGATTTGTCTGTCACACTCTCCCTTTGTGCTCAGGGGAAGTGTCCTTGTACCAACAAGCCCTCGTTTCACTTCACTGCATTGCAACAGAGCTTACACAAGCACCCGTAATCCTAGTGCTGTTCTAAGAAATAATTGTTCAGGCATTCATCTTTAAAAAGAGATATTTTCCTCCAAATGTCTTTGAAACAAGGCAACTCTTAGTTTCACCATGGACCCTATGAAGTCGTCGACTTCAGCAAGATGGATTATGTTGTACTGTTACTATTATTTTGATCTCTTTTTGTACCTGATCAAACCACAATATTTTCAAGGTCTAGAAAGTCTTCAGTGCCTATAGTGTAAACTTATTTATTCAAAGAGACTCAAGGAGGATCTCTGCCACTCCTCTGTGCTATAAAAAAAGTTGAAATTTATTTAAGGTGATATTGGTACTTTGTTTTTTAGGAACATTAGGGAGAAATTGAATTACATACAAAGGAGTTCGTTTTCACACAATTATGCTTTCTTGCCTCTTTTTATTTATTTTTAATCTATTTTATGGAACAAGAGATAATCTGACTGCATTGTCTGTGGGTTCAGTTATGACGTACTTGAAAATGACCTTTGATTTTGGTAGAGGATCTGGTGTCCTTTGTACATGCTCCAGACTTGAAAGAGGAGGATAAATGAGAAGGAATACTGTTGTGACTAGTGAGTCAGTCATGCTACTGTTGTCAGATATATGAACTGTCAACCTTCTTGCATACCTTGGTGATCAGGCTGACATTAACTGCAAAGTCATTCCTGATCTATAGTCTGTATGTATTTCAACAGAGCTCATTGCATAATTTTCTATATACGTATATATATGCCTCTATAAGAGGCATATTTTTAATATGCCTCTATAAGAGGCATTATTTTTAATGTATGAGAACATTCCCAGATTTCAGAAATGGATCTCTTTGTAGACACAGTACACACCTAAGGACAAAATACGCTTTTTGTCTCATCCAGATTTTCTTTCCCACATTCCTCCACACATTAAGAAAACATAAGGTTCAGTCCAAACTCGCTATTTTCCAAGTAAGTGCAAATTATCCTATGCTGCCCTGAACCATATTTTCTCCTGAAACTATTCAGAAAGAGTGATCCTGAAGGCGTGCCCAGATAGCATAATCCATATGTGAAGTGTAAGGTATAGTTTGTGAGCAGGTAGACTTCAAACATTGCTCTTCAAACTTCCATGGAATTCCAGGTAATATCCCTGAAAATAAAGCTAATTTTTATGTGTATGCAACCAACATAAGTAAGTAAAGCCTTGAAAAACCAGTGAAAAAGATTTTGTTGTTTTTATCAGCCTACCCACCAACTCCCTCCTAGGGCTTAGCCAAAACATTCAACATCTAGACTTATATTGATGTCTCTGTTGAGATCCAAGTAAACAAGAAAAAACTATTACAAGCTTATGAGTACATTTTCCCTAACAGGTTTTACATGTTTGAAAAAAGAATCAGACTTGGTTTTTTTAGATTTTTAGATTTTTAGATTAAGGTTACTTAGAGAATTCAACAGATACTCTTCAAAACAAGTTTGAAAGACCTACAGTGATCCTCCACATAGTCATGATCCGTAATTTGCGAGATCCCATACTCGCTGTTGTTTTCCAGCGAGTTGTGGGAGTTGGCACATGCTACCGCGACCTCAGTCTGCTGCGTCCCTGGCCCAGCCACTCACCTGCCGAGCATAGCAGGCCCTGCCCTGCGCCAGCCCTGGCACTGCCTCACCCCTCCACCCCGCGCCGGTCCCAGGGCTCTCTTG
>WEKX01013545.1:153787-167280 GCA_013390025.1 Pitta sordida | reverse complement strand
GCTGTTCCTCTTTCCTTGGTCCTTGGTCCAAAAATAAACTTTTTTCTCTGCTTGAAAGCAACTACCTTGAGTCCTGACTGATTTCCCTTAAATCAAAGGCATTGTATCAGTAATAAATATGAATCTATTTTTACTTATGTTTTCTTTACCTGGATTTCAGAAGTTTTAAAATGTTGCCTTACTGCAACTAAAATATCTTCCGTTTCATTCCGTGAAAAATAGTAGCAATCTTCATCATGTCTTAAACTAAGCATACTCTGTAGGTAAAATTTGTAATCCTTATTATTCAAGCTGAGTTCTGGAGAACACGCATCTCTGTGATGAAGGATGTAGTAGAGAAGAATAAGGGAAATTCTCTCAAATACTTCTTCGCTGAGATGGTCTTCTAAATCTCCTCCAGCCATTAGTAACAAAGCATCTGGTTCAAGGCACTGTGAAGAAATAAAAATAAATGGAAATTCAACTCAAGTAACACACTGGCAGGCATCTGCAAATGCAATTAGGAAAGACGAAAGAATTCAACTTTTGTATTTAAGGCATCAAATCTAAAACTACACAGATGCAGGCTGATGGAATAGCAGGACAAGGGTACAGGTAATTCATTGCAGTGTTATGGCTGCAAGATCATAACGTGGCATGGTTTGGGTTTTTTTTTTTTTCCCAGAGTCACGTTTTTAAGAAAAGTCAAATGTCCTAGAGATCGGGTTTTGAACAACCCGATCTAGTGAAAAGCATCCCTACCCATGGCACGAGGTTTGGAACTAAATGATCTTTAAGGTCCCTTCCAACACAAATCATTCTATGATTCTGTTCTATGATTCAATGATTTGATGATTTAAGATTCACTACAAATTAGGATTAACTCTAATCAATCATTGTAGAGATTGAAAGCCTTCCCGTGGCTTTAACAAATTATATTTCTGGTAATAAATATATTAGACAAGGGCTAGGTCTACTCATATTTTCATCTGTGCATTCTATGTGTTTACACTATAAAATAAAACCCATATCTGGACTGTAGTTAATTCAGCAGATGTGAACAAAAGTTACACGTATCATGTTTGCTGCACTGTTGACAGACTTAATTGACCCTATAATCGCATAGCAATTTTGTGTTTTCCTCAATGAATTCTGTTAACTGCAACAATGCACTCCAGTACAGAGAGCCAGCACAAGGTCTCAATACCATTTAGTCTCTCAAATGCATTTCAAGAGGGACTGAAATTATATATTCACACCATGCAGGCTTTCTATCTGAAGACAGATTTATTAAGATGTGTGTGCACATATATATGCATGTATACATGCATATATATGTCTATATAAATCAATTTTTTCTTGATACAAAAACACTTTCCAGAAACTTTTGCCAGCTCAAACAAATTTATTCCTTAAAATTAGACCAGGAGACTAAGAGAGATCTATGTCAGGCTATGAGAAAGAAGATACTGAACTCCAGCATAAAGAATCTTGAAGAGATCCTGTAACTAATGTCATTCATTGTGCATATACTTTTTTCCAACAGACTCCTTTCTAAGAATGTTCTATGTGTGTCAGCTAATCTCAACCTTTATGGTAAAGCAGTGAAACTACATTTCAGAAGAGAAACTGTAACACATGAAGGTGCCATGGGAGGATCAACACTGCTTTCTAATAAATGAGTCCAGTTTGTCTGAATAAATTGTTTGTGGCTACAAGTGTGATGTGTTGGGTGGTGTTGCTCGCCTGATACCTTAGTTCATTTTCCTACAGTGAAGCTGGGTTAATGACACACACATTGTCATGTTCAGAAACCATTGTTCATTAGAGGGACTGAGAGACCTGCTACTTTTTAATATAAATATTTCTAACAAAAAATCTGAAAATATTCAGTTTGAAAAAAAAAGGAGAAAACTGTGTCCAAATTAACTATTTATACTCATAAATACACTAGATTACAGTATGATCCTCTATGTCCTGTTTAGATAGACTTATCAAGGTCTGTAAGTCTACAATTTTCTGATTAATGTCTCTGACAATTAGTATTTGGGGTAGGATAGTATACAGCTATTCTGTTCTCTGTCCCAAAGTTAGTCAGCCAGGCTTTATGAACACTCAATAGTAATACAATAAACAGACTGCATGTAGTGGAAGATTTTCAAAGATTGTAAGATTCAAAACCCACTGAGGATAAATTATAATGAGTGAAGCCATTGTTTTCTCTTGTGAGGAAGATGACTGAAACCAAAACTGCTAATTGGAAGGAAGCAGGTGCATTGGACAAGATGCAGCTACTTCACATTATATAGAGAGTTACCCTTGAAGAGATATTAAGACACTATAAATTAGTTCATTACTAGTTTTTTGTTTGTGGCGGTTTTTGTTTGCTACTACTAATATTTTACAGGAATAACCATCTGCATGTCCTTGATTTAGAAATGCTTATTTGCTATAAAAAAGAAGCCCAGAACCTGGGCAGTGAACGAGTTTCTTTTTTTTAAAGTGGTCAGAGGTTCAGAAAAAATTGTGTTACCAATATAAGAAATACATAACTTCTGTGTGCTTAGGAGATAAAGAACTGTCAGATGCCATTCAATAGCTGCTAGCCCCTGTCCAAAGAGGCTTGTAGCTATTACATAACAACAAACCAAAAGAGGGTCTAAAAAATGTTTAATTTCACTGCTTTTAAATGCCCATTAGAGACATCATTACAAAGAATTAAAAAAAAAATCTGGAAACAAAGTTGTTGTATAAACAGAATGCTATATTTAGAAGGGAAAGTTGAATCTGAAATCAATTAGTTATTCCCAACAAATATGAGAAAGAAAATATCAAACTGAGGTAGGGCATTCTGTTTCAAATTTTGATTATCTTGAAGGAAAGTTCTTTTGCACAGTTTTTGCTGTCTTGGTTTACTAAATACTGTTAAATCATCACAGAAGATTTCAGCACAGTGCCATGTGAGCTCCATGTGACTGAAGATGTCCTGTCTCTCATGAATTTCGTATAGAAAATTGTGTTCCTGTGGTAACACTGAGGAATACTGGAAATGGTGAATGTCCTCAAATTCTCCCCTCAGGAAATTTCCAAGATGAAGCCTGAACAGGGCAGCAGTACCGACCTAAATAAGCCCAAGCAAGGTTTCCCTTAGATTTCTTCCATCCATGGACACAGTGGGCAGACTCTTCACAAATACATCACAAATACAAGGAAAAAATATGACAAGCAAGAGAAGCAAACCAGAGAACAAACCTAAACCCCTTTTTGGTGAAGTTTAGGAGGACTCATGTTTAGTAAATTCTCAGCTTTTAATCTGGATCTATATCTGATACATATCCATTGCCTATATGCACAACCTCCCTCATTAAAAAAAATAATAACAAAAAGGAATAACAGGCATCTACATTTTATATATGAAATTTCACATTTAGGCTCATGAGAAATGAGAGCATTTATTGAAAGGGCCAATTAAGTAAGAAGCTGTCTACTGCACAGGACAAAAATATCCCCATTTCACTGGCTGGGCAGATTGCCAAGAATAGTACCTCGTGCAAGAATTCACCTTTATGGCCATCTTCATTATTTTGCATACAGTGACACTGCTCTATGTAGGTCACTGAACAGTGCCAGACCCAGAGTAATGTTATTGAAAGCCAAGACTGACCAAGCTGTTTGTTATCCCATTCAGCTAAGTTGCCTACTTACCACTGTCTCTGTCCTTTTTGTATTGAATCATGATTTCAGTCATGAAAATATTCTCAACTCAACTAGACAACAAATCCTTCTGTGAAACTCTACCCTGGACTACTTCCAGTCTTAATTTGGATTTGTAGATTCATTGTTCTGCCTTTGATTTTCCATGACCTGACCTGCTTACCAAAACCCTCCCCTAAATCTTGAATATTTCGGTGAAGTGGCACATAAATCTGAAACAATCTTGTCTGGGTTTTATTTTCATGAAGTAAAATCCAGAAAAAAAACCCCAAAACCAAAACAGGCAGAACTGGTCCCTGGTTTTTACCTATGTCTTTCTACAGTGGAAATACTGTGCCTCAAAATCAAGCTCATGTTTTATTGCTAGACCAGGTTTAGGTAGAAAAACATTTGCTGGAAAATAAACACTTGACAACTTTTAAAGGAAAATTACTAGAGTTATGCAACAGAAGCGTGGCATTTTTAAGGAATGTCTGCCATGTTTGGAATATCTTCATGAACTCAAACAATAATTAAGAATTCAAAATAACAAAGCAGGGCCGTTTTTTTTCCTGCAACAAGATTCTTACATGTTTAGGTTCTTTATTCTGGACACTCTCACTCTAACAAATAATGTTAGAACTCACTGACGATCCTGCAAAGATATCCCTCATTAATTGAAACACTAACCAGATTACAATCCTCTTGCATGCCATAAATCCGCTGTGGGCACTCAGTTCTCTCCAGTAACATTTTGACCAGTTCTCGTGAGTGGTTCATGTGGAGCTCAGTGTTTTCAGCTGAAAGAACGTGTAAAACTTCCATCAGATAGCCTCGGCTGGGAGGAGAGCTGCCATCCTGCCCATGCTCTTCCCCAGGCTGTCCTTCAGCAACGAGCACGCTGAATATGAAAGCAGAACATACCACCCCAAGAGCTGGATGCTTGGTCAGAAAACACATCTCCTCTTCCTGCAGTGAGTGGTCTGCACTGAATGTTGGATTGTTGTTTGCACTTCAGAGCTTAAACTGGAAACCTGAGGAATCCAAATGGTAAAGGGGAAAAAAACACCCAACCCTTTAATTAGTGTGAATGCAATATGTTTGAAAGGATTTATTAATTGGTCAGCTAAGCTGATTTGCAGTGACAAGCTGTTTCTGAACAACAGGGAGCCTGTAAGGGCTTTACAGCACAGAACAGCAGGAAACTAAGACAACCATGGCCTTAAAACTTCTGTAGAGTTACCAAAAAGAGGTTGTCTCAAAGTGCCCTTCCCTCCTTTTAAAAATAAAGTGTAAGGCTTTCACTCCAGTGTTATGTTACTTCATTCAAAAATAATTCTTTTCAGTAAGAACAGGAAAATACCATATCTTTCACTTGAATTCCATTATGAAACAGGTTTTAGTAGCAAAAATAGCTGTAAATGAATATACTACTAGTATAATACTGATATGAACACGCACTAATTATGTTACACAGCAATGATCTAGAGCAGGTAATATTTTCAAAACACTTTACCAATGTTACTAAACTCCAGCAATACAGCACAAAACAAGAATGAACAGGACATACTTAAAATTTAGTGATATTTTATGATCACATGAAGGAGTTACAAAACTGAGGTCTTAATTTCACTTAAAGAACCCAGTGAATAAACAGACACAAGACAAACACACCCTAAGCAACAAGTACAACTTGTTAACACTAGGTGCAAAAGACATTTCATACCATAAATATCTTGTCATGATCCTTCCTAATAAACCATGACCTCTTTTTTAACAATAATCTGTCTCAATATCTAAGTACAAGAAAAATGAAAGAGTTTCACTTCTGTGGTCCACCGAGGGATTGATTTTATTGATGGGCAGATGCTGGAAGCGACATACATATTCAGATAATAATGCAAATATGCTACATATATGTTCAGCTACTTTTAGCTGCAATGTAAGATGTGCATCTTGTTTTTAAAGAAACTGCTAACAAAGTATTTAAAATGAAAAAGAACTGCTGAATTCAAATGGGCATTCACTCAGAAAAAGGTTAGTATGTTTTTAAGTGTTAGGAAATAATTTTGTGTTGAGATACATTTTACTGTTAGCAGTTAGAAATATGTATAATTGTTGCAAGGATATTATGAACACTTATTTCTAAATGTTATTTCCTTACCTTCTGAAAGAAAAAGAATGCTTGTGTATCTAGCTTTGTGGCCTTCTGAATCCTCAGAAGTATTTAGCTGCTGGAAGTCCAATGTTTTTAAAATTCCTTGATGGTGCTCTGGAAGCTGGAGAGGATTACGGGTAGTTTATTGCTGCCTTGAAAAGTTTTCAGTTGCTATGGAGAGAGCTGCTCTTAAGGTAACAATGGAAGTGGATAGGAAATAGTACATGGTCTTCTTGGCAAGTTCTAAGCATTGCGTTAATGAACTTATTTCACATATTTTAGTAGTTATCCTTGTATGTAAACAGTAATTTAGCAGTGCAAGATGTACAAAATCTATTAAAGAATGTGTGTCATTACAGTGTGTAATACGTGCAAGCACTCAGCTGTTCTCCATTAAATTATCTGATCAAATCTACAACAAATTCGAATTTCTTTTTTTGTATTAAAATATTACTACTTTTTGAATGCTATTTTTTTCTTTGCAAAACACTGTCCGTGCAGAACAGTATCTTTCATCCCTTCTTATTCTGTGCCACATTTGCACCAACCAAAAAGCTGGGATCGCTCAGACTGTGGTGAAAAAAAATTTCTTCCACCCACTCATATTTTCCAGAGGGATGCTGTTACAGAGTTGACATTTACATCACCATGCCATTACAATCTCATTACACTGGAAATTAGTAAAAATTGTCACGACTGACAGATTTCTCCAGTGACAGGTACACCAGTCACACCATTCTCCCACCATCCAAACCTTCAGTGCTGTCAGGAAGGACTAGAATCTCAGCTGGCTTAATAAATCCTGTGGACCAGAAAGCCTGTGGTAACAGAAACACCATAATTCTCTTTAAGTATAGATTGACAAAAAAATCCTGGGTTTTAAAATGCCTGTAATGTCTCCTACAAGGTGGTGAGCTCAAAGGGAACAGCTTTGTTTTAGTAAGGCTGAGAACTGACAACCGATACTGACTATAAAATAATTAAACTGACACCACCAGCTTGAGGGAAGTGTAAAATCTAAACAAATGTTCTCAAAAATACAAAGTACAATTACATGGAAGTATGTACCAAATATCCATGATGAAGGCTGAATATTTTAAAAATCGGTCCCACTATTAAAAAATATTTTTTTTTAATTTCATAAATTACAAAAGATATTTATCCAACTAACATTGTTAAATATGCAACTTTGAGCAAACAAGAATTACAGAAATTTTCATATAAAAATTTATTTTTATACGAATGACTGAAAAGCAGAAACACATGATAATATGCATCTCCTCCGGCTTTTAAATAATTTGCTGTCAGGCAAAGCTAACTATGCCCAGATTTGTTCCACTAATAAAAATAATTCCTCAGATATGGGGGAATAGCTTCCAGCATTTAATTCTTGGGATTGCTCAATCTCCAAATAAACGTAGAATAGGTTTATCTGTATATAATTTGGTGTTTTGTATATAATTACAAATTGATATTAAGAATTCATTCCATCCAATTAAAGTGTACAAAACAAGGGTGAGTTGTTCCATGTTACTGAAAGAAGCTAACATTTAAAAACACATTTGATGATTTACAGCTATTGGAAGCTGCTGAGAGATTAACATAATAATAGTGGCTACAACTTTAACATGTATATTACAAAGTGATGGTAAAAAAGGGAAACAAAACATTAGAAAGCAATGTAATTGGTACAGGGCACTATGGCTGATTTCAAAGGAGAATTCAATTCCCTTTTTATGACTAAGTGTTTCAAGCATACTGTGGCTTGGAAATGAGCTTCTCAGTGGTGGCAAAATCAGTGATGGTAACTCAAGGCTCAACCTCTCCTTTTACCCTTGACACTGAACTTTCAGTCATGCCATTGTCATCAAAGAATTATTCTGTCTACACAGCCCCTGGATTACTATTTTTGAAGTAATTTCTGGCATCAATCTTCAAGTCCTTTTTTCAAACCCTTCAGTAGCAGCATTATTCCCCTACTGTCCACCCATCCTGAAGCTGTGCCAACTGATAAAATGGGACAGTGATAATAACATAGCTACTTAGTTAATATGCCCATTAGAAGCTTTCTGAGATACACAGACAGAACTAAATAACCGGTACAGTTTAGTGTTTTAAAACCTCCCAAAGAACCCATCACTATTAGGTTTTCTCTTGTGTTATGAGGCTCTACCATTTTGGATTAAATTTTATTACATATCTTTCGGTGAATTTTAATAAAGGGTTTTTTTCCCATACACAATCCTCATAAGCCAGAGACTTTCCATTTAGTGATAGATAATAGAGTGATGGAACAAAGAATCTTCAGAGGAACTGGAGAACTGGGGTAACTCAAACTGAAGTACTTTACCATTCTATCATGACATTGACAATAGACTTTATATAGCAAAATCAGAGGTATGATAATCTTCCTGATTAAATACGCAATTAAAAAAAAATTCCATTCCTTTATTTAACTATTCCATTCTACACTACACGAGGTACTTGGCATGATCAAGCAAGGATCTGAGCTCAAGAATTTGACAGAGATAATCAAGATTTTTTAATTAGTGTCAACCGTTACCATGGTGGTAAGAGAATTGCAAGAGAATAAGTGATTGCTGATAGACATAGGTATTTGTCCCAAGAAAATAAGTAACAGAATAAATGAGATAAAAAGAAGAGTTATAAAAATGGGAACTTCTCAAAAATCTTATTTTTATTTCATGTTTAGATTCATGGTCCCAGACAACTGCATATAAAAGTTTCTCCACACATAGATACAATCTTTTATGATTCAGAGAGATCATACAGTAATGTCCTAACTTCCATTCTTAGTGGAAAGGAACATAGTTAACTAAATACCAGTATTTACTACAAATGCACATATGTAGCCTTTAGATTATAAAGTAAATGCTTGGTATTTTTCTAGCCTACGAGCCTTTTGTATATAGAAAATACAAAATCAGAATTTACTTTGTGAATACAATTTGAGATAATGAACCATATATTCTTGTAGCATTGCTCTATCCAATTGGGGACAAAATTCTTATTTTATCATTAAGAGGACACATTGTTCATTCTGCTCAGTGTTGGCCACAGAATTCTTTGTATCACTAGTTCCTAAAGCAGAATTACAGTATGTTAATAATACTTCAGTGAATTTAGTATCTCTTTGTCATTGATTGTGTGATTCTTGATTTTAATTGTGGAAGAAAAAAACCTGTGCGTTCAGTATGTATTACATTAAGAAGCACCAGAATAACACACTATATTGAGGTGAGACATTGATATCTCCACTGGTTTCCTCTCCTGTAAATGAGTATTCAAAGCAGTTTATGAAATGTATAGATTATCTCATGAAGGGCAACAATAGCACTTATCAATATATGCAGTTTATTATGTCTGTATATTCTCTGTACGTAACTATATATATGAGGAGTATGAAAAAAATCCAAAAAGATGAAAAAATAAACAAAAATCCCTAGGTCTAATTAAATATGATCATTCTGTTCTTATGTCAACACAGCAGGTTTTTTGACTTAGTAAATTCACCTTATGAATTTCTGTGATTATAACCATAATAATAATTCCCAATGACGTTATCTTTAAAATAATATTCAAATTTTCATATTTTTCCTCAAAATATCTTTCTATGTGCATGCAGAGATTATATTTTCCTCTTTTATGACTGCATAGTCTACTTTGCTTATAACTTCTGTGGATGAATGATGCATACAGGTCTTAACCTTCCATTATTTCCCATTCTAGAAACTCTTAACACCTTCTAATACAGTTGGGTCTCCTATATCATGCACCTGCGGTCTTATTTGGGACCTGTGTAGCCCGACTTCCGCGTTGAATGGTGGCTGCACCGCCGCTGCTGCCACCACTGCCCCCACAGTCACTGTGGCTGCCCCCCTCGCTGCCATCACCTGCACACTGCGTCCACTGCCTATGCTGCCCCTGCTGCTGCCTGCACACCCCCCCACACCCCATTCCACCACCCGGGCTGCTGCCACAGCCCTGGCCACTGTCACCACTGCGGCAGCGGCAAGTCGTGTATGCACAGTTGCAAAACGGGTCTCCTTCATCGCTAAAAAATCATGCCGCTAAGATCTGAAGCCACAATATGGGGGGCGTGAAGTGCAAGAGGGCTGACTCTATATGCTTATTATAAACTATTACGTTTCACATCATGTCTAAAACTCCAAGTCTCTGATTCTTTGTGCATGAAAACCTGTCATCTGTTAACTTTATGAAAAATCAAACCGAACCAAGTATCCCCCCCAAAAAACCCCCAAACAACCCCCCCCCAAACCAACAAACAAAAAACCACCCTAAAAATTAAGAAAGTATAAGAAAAGTCTAAAGATTTGAAACTTTGAAAATCGCACTGACAACCTCATGCCAGGTCAATCAATGCCTTCTCAAAGCAACCTATGACAGTCTAGATTTTTACACACTTTCAATTTTTCCATCTCCTTCAGATTAATCAGTAAATTCTTATTTGTATCACCCCAAATAGTTACAGACAGTTGTTAGATTCAAGTCCGGGCATATCTGATCCTGGCATCTGCTTTGTACAGAAAATCACTTAAAAGTAAATTAAAAATGTACTTTACTACTGGTTTATTACTTAGATCTTCTTTACCAGATTTTGAATGGAAATAATGGCTTATTGTACAGCTAAAATAATTTGCTTTCATAAATGCAGAAATTAAAAAAAATAGGATTTATCCTTTCTAATTCAGTCACATGCAATCATAAATTACAATATTGAAAATATTCGTGTGCTGAATGTTGAAAATATTGAAGATATTGAAAATAAAACCAAAATACCCAGAGATTGTAAGAAAATTTTTATATAGCCTGTAATGATACTATATCAAAACACTTGGCAGTAGTAGCATTTTCTCAGATCTTTTCCGGTCTTTTTTGTTGTACTCAAACTGTTTCTAGGTAAGTAAATATTTGTGTTTGTTCTGGAAAATTCAGCTGGAAGTTACTAAAATTATATACACAACCAGCCAAGTATGAAACTGATGTTTGCTCCAATCCAAAACAAAGCCAGAGTGAGTGGGCAAATTATAAAGATGGTTTTACTCTTAATTCCCACTAGACAGCTGTTTCTTAAGAACTAAAAAGCTATTAATGTCCTTCAGCTATTGAAGTTAACAGGGCTCTATTCCATTCTCAAATGTCTTTTCTGGTTTCAGCTTCTCATACCTAAGTTATATACAATGCTCACTAACATTATGGAAAAATCACATAGATGGCATCACTTAGTATCAGTGCAAAAATAAAACATCATGGAGAACTGCGAGTTGGAAAGCAGATTTCAGGCATGGACCTTGGACTCCTCCTGTGTTAATTAGCTCAAAAGCCTCAGCTCATTGCCTGAATACTTTCTGTCATCTCCAGAAAAAAAATGAAGCTACAGTACAGGTTCTTTTGTGTTAAGGCCCTTCCTGTATCCCAAAAAATAATGAGGATGTCACTTCACTTACTAGTGAAGACACATGTAGGGATCCAGGCCATGACAACAATGAGCAGGAAGAAACAAATAAGTACTGGAACTAATACAGAGTTTTGTTCATAAGCTGCATTTCAGGGCTGAAGCCCATTCCCATTAGGTACGAGAACAGAAAGGTCTTTAAAGCAGATGGTAGTGGGATAGATATTACACTAGTGGGACGTGAATTTCTTCAATCATGGAAAGCCTGTTAATACTGAGCAGCAGCTGATCAAGCACCACTCTCATTCATTGTGATGTTGGTTGGCATTTTAAGCTTTAAATACCAATTTTGAACTGTTAACACCCAGACAATCTATGGCTAATCAGTACCTGTAAGCTCCCACACACGCTTCCTTCCAAGAACTGCTTGTCTGAATTTTTGATTTTGTTCTAATTATAACACCCTATATAGGAAACAGTAACAGTCTGTATAAAAGTGGTCTTTTCATCAAAACAGCAGTTGAAGGCTTAAAATAACTCTTCCAATTTCTGAACACTGTGGCCACAGTTTATCTTGAAGATGCTCCATACCATATCAAACTTCCGAAGTCCACTNATCCACGCAAGGAAGTGTATACATCTTAAAAAGCAAAATACCAATCTTCAGCACAGCAATGATTTGGTACCAATGGCCTCATTGTAAAGATTTTTCAAACCTTTCCCTCTGCTGAGCAAATTCCTCTGAGAGTACAGAAAAAACTAAAGGCTTTTGGTTTCTCCTTTGCTCCTCACATCTCATTTCTACACATAAGGGCAAGAAAAATATAGATTAAAAAAATTAATAAAACAGGGTTTAAAATTACATTTATATGGCAAACTAGGAAGTTATCCTTCCCCTGTACTCAGCGCTGGTCAGACCATATCTTGAGTACTGTGTCCGGTTCTGGGCTCCCCAGTTTAAGAAGGATGTTGAGCTGCTTGAGAGGGTCCAGAGAAGGGCGACAAGGATGGTGAAAGGACTGGAGAACAAGCCCTATGAGGAGTGACTACAGGAACTGGGGTTGTTCAGCCTGGAGAAGAGGAGACTCAGAGGTGACCTGATTGCTGTTTACAACTACCTGAGGGGAGGTTGCTGCCAGGTGGGTGCGGATCTCTTCTGTCAGGCTGACAACACCAGAATGAGAGGACATAGCCTAAAGCTACACTAGGGGAAATTTAGACTGGATGTTAGGAAGAGCTTTATCATATCTCAGCGGAATGGTGTGCTCAGGGAGGTGGTGGAGTTGCCATCCCTGAAGGTGTTTAAGAGAAGATTCAATGAGGAGCTCAGTGACACGGGCTAGATAATGGGAGACTTGGTGCCCGTGGTTCCATGCTTGTGGGCCTGATCCTTGTGTGGGTGTTCTCTTGGGAGTTGGACTAGATGATCCTGTGGGTTCCTTTCAACTCAGAATAACCTGTGAACCTGTGAACTCTTACTAGTTCTGTCAATACAAATAACTACGTATTCTGGTAGTCTTGAAATGCAGTCATTACTAACTCTCTGCTAAGCAAGTGCTTGTATTTTGATTCAGTAGCTGAACAAGCACTCGTGTACTAGGGATTTATATTGAAGGACTCAATGAGTGGCTTGTGAACACCGAAGGCAGAAACTTTCCTGGACCTGAGGGTCTGCCTCAAGCAAATTATCTGCATTACCAGCCTCCTGCAGCTCTGTCCCTGCTGTGGTTCTTGCTCCCATGCTGCCTTCCACACACTTGGAGACAGTGTGCAAGATTTTGAGGTATGGAAGAAGAATATTTATTTTAATATCCTTTCCTGTACTGCCTTTTTCAAACATACACACACATGCCACACAGGCATTTGNCCACACTGTTCCTGATACAGGCCACACTGCTGGCTCATGTCTCCCAGTTCACAGTTTTTAAGGACAGAAGTGATCATTTAGAAACATTATATAGTTTTCCATTAAATCAGGACAAAAATCTCTATCCATGAATTTCTGAAATAAACCCACTGTGCATTCTGTGATATATTTACTTATAAAATTCATTTCTTATAAAAATCTTCATTTGAAGTTGTAAATCGTCATCAAGTGTAGAAAGATGTTTAGAATGTAAAGGGTGCTGGCCCTTTAAGAAACTGCATAAGAAGAGTCTTAAGGCTTTTTGAATAGCTCATAACATGTCCTTGAACAACAGAAATAGAAGAATATTTTGATAATAG
>WEKX01013545.1:141309-153157 GCA_013390025.1 Pitta sordida | reverse complement strand
GTTCTGGGCTCCCCAGTTTAAGAAGGATGTTGAGCTGCTTGAGAGGGTCCAGAGAAGGGTGACAAGGATGGTGAAAGGACTGGAGAACAAGCCCTATGAGGAGTGACTACGGGAACTGGGGTTGTTCAGCCTGGAGAAGAGGAGACTCAGAGGTGACCTGATTGCTGTTTACAACTACCTGAGGGGAGGTTGCTGCCAGGTGGGTGCGGATCTCTTCTGTCAGGCTGACAACACCAGAATGAGAGGACATAGCCTAAAGCTACACTAGGGGAAATTTAGACTGGATGTTAGGAAGAGCTTTATCATATCTCAGCGGAATGGTGTGCTCAGGGAGGTGGTGGAGTTGCCATCCCTGGAGGTGTTTAAGAGAAGATTCAATGAGGAGCTCAGTGACACGGGCTAGATAATGGGAGACTTGGTGCCCGTGGTTCCATGCTTGTGGGCCTGATCCTTGTGTGGGTGTTCTCTTGGGAGTTGGACTAGATGATCCTGTGGGTTCCTTTCAACTCAGAATAACCTGTGAACCTGTGAACTCTTACTAGTTCTGTCAATACAAATAACTACGTATTCTGGTAGTCTTGAAATGCAGTCATTACTAACTCTCTGCTAAGCAAGTGCTTGTATTTTGATTCAGTAGCTGAACAAGCACTCGTGTACTAGGGATTTATATTGAAGGACTCAATGAGTGGCTTGTGAACACCGAAGGCAGAAACTTTCCTGGACCTGAGGGTCTGCCTCAAGCAAATTATCTGCATTACCAGCCTCCTGCAGCTCTGTCCCTGCTGTGGTTCTTGCTCCCATGCTGCCTTCCACACACTTGGAGACAGTGTGCAAGATTTTGAGGTATGGAAGAAGAATATTTATTTTAATATCCTTTCCTGTACTGCCTTTTTCAAACATACACACACACGCCACACAGGCATTTGGAAAACCATAGATATAAAGTGTAATCATATTTTTCACATTTTATTTAGATGTGAATATTTATTTATAGTGAGTATTTATTAATAATTATATATTTTTTCTTAAATTAAGAACACATAGTCTGCAACCTAGTGTGAGGTTCAAAGTAGCCAAGCACAACAAGTCAATGGCTGGCACTCATAAGCTTGAAAAAGAAAGCCTAAGTGGATTAGTATGCAGAGCATTAGCGCATTGAGGTAATCTTTAAAATTAACTCTCTACAAGGAGGGTTGTGGGGGTTTCTTACCAGAATTTTATCTCAAAAATTTGTTGAAATTTTTTTCTGCAGAAAAGAATTAAAAAGGAAACTGACGCAGTTTTATATATGAGGAAGAAAACTAAGATTCCTCATAAACCAGTGGCAAAGTAAAAAATCAAAAAGGAGCATGAGTCTGTATGCACCTTCAGATGAAAGCCTGGAGAATGGATAGGTTCAATGTACTGGCTTTTCTCCCCATCTTTTGAGTGAAGACTCTCATTGCACTGTCTCCTTTTGAGTTACATGGAACTCTTCAACAAATAAATTTTGTCAATTAGAGTCAATAAATTACACTGGTATATTGGCTGTCTGCACACTGTTCTAACTGTGTATGTATAAACTCCAGTTTGCTCTGAGATACACCTGTCAAAAACTACCTTTACTGTCATATTGAAAGAGTATCTGAGAGTGCCAGAGAGAGCGAAAAAGACACTCTGCTCCCTTGTGGCATGCTCCTTGATATTATCTTTAAGATTTATAAAGCTGAATTAAACTTTCAGAATGCAAATTTCTAGCTCTGCTTCAACCAATCTATTCTTTAAAAATCTACAAACTTTACAGTAAATCTCACATGCTTAATCTGCCTGCAACTATTTTTCTCTGATCTGGATATTTTCTATAAAAGCATAGTTCCACAAAGCCCTTTAACATATGCACAAAGAACACTAATTCTCTTTCACCTATATAATTTTATAATTTAGTATATTCTTATTTATCTTTTCTCTNTCTGCTTGAACCCTGAATAAACGAGTCTAAGCTGTTAACTCCTATGGGGCCATCGCTTTAATCTATGAAGGCCCGGATTTTCTCCAACTATCAAGTTTTTTCAGACCTTTGTTTCCTCACCTTTAATATGCACACGTCTTACATTCAATTGGGATATGTTTAGTTTCAGGTATTTTTGTTTTTTCACTGTCACTTCAGCAAGACTAAAAAATTGCCATCAGCCTTTTTTTTTTCCTTGTTATTTTAAGCATTATTTGAAGGCATTTATATTTCTCTATATAAACATACAATTAGAAGATGACACATAGCACAAATTAGCTAATTATGTTGATGAACCAAAATACAGGATTGGGGACAAATATTTTTGTTACAATTATTATTGAGTCTTCTCTTAAATGTTATTTTTAAGATAAACTTTTCATTTCTAATCAATGAAGAATTTGTGCTATGTGTCTTTAACATGACAGTTACTAATCATTCTCATTTAATTTTAAAAACCTCCACTCAGTGTTTTTAAAGTATCAGTCGTATATTTGTTTAGAATGATACCTATACACATACACAAACATGAAATCAAGAAAAGAACAGGCATCTGTAAACACCAATTTTTATTTCAGTCACCAATCCTCTTCTACTGGTTACAGAGGCCTTTAATTTTGAATAAGGACGCATAGATTTTTATGAGTGTTAACCATAATTTATAAAATTCTCTAATGCTAACTTCAAAGCTCTATTCTAAAGATAATATGCTCTGCTCAAAGCTAACAAAAAATTACAAGGAAGTAAAGAGAATATGAGTTGGAAATCCACGCAAGGAAGTGTATACATCTTAAAAAGCAAAATACCAATCTTCAGCACAGCAATGATTTGGTACCAATGGCCTCATTGTAAAGATTTTTCAAACCTTTCCCTCTGCTGAGCAAATTCCTCTGAGAGTACAGAAAAAACTAAAGGCTTTTGGTTTCTCCTTTGCTCCTCACATCTCATTTCTACACATAAGGGCAAGAAAAATATAGATTAAAAAAATTAATAAAACAGGGTTTAAAATTACATTTATATGGCAAACTAGGAAGTTATCCTTCCCCTGTACTCAGCGCTGGTCAGACCATATCTTGAGTACTGTGTCCGGTTCTGGGCTCCCCAGTTTAAGAAGGATGTTGAGCTGCTTGAGAGGGTCCAGAGAAGGGTGACAAGGATGGTGAAAGGACTGGAGAACAAGCCCTATGAGGAGTGACTACGGGAACTGGGGTTGTTCAGCCTGGAGAAGAGGAGACTCAGAGGTGACCTGATTGCTGTTTACAACTACCTGAGGGGAGGTTGCCGCCAGGTGGGTGCGGATCTCTTCTGTCAGGCTGACAACACCAGATCAAGAGGACACAGCCTAAAGCTACACTAGGGGAAATTTAGACTGGATGTTAGGAAGAGCTTTATCATATCTCAGCGGAATGGTGTGCTCAGGGAGGTGGTGGAGTTGCCATCCCTGAAGGTGTTTAAGAGAAGATTCAATGAGGAGCTCAGTGACACGGGCTAGATAATGGGAGACTTGGTGCCCGTGGTTCCATGCTTGTGGGCCTGATCCTTGTGTGGGTGTTCTCTTGGGAGTTGGACTAGATGATCCTGTGGGTTCCTTTCAACTCAGAATAACCTGTGAACCTGTGAACTCTTACTAGTTCTGTCAATACAAATAACTACGTATTCTGGTAGTCTTGAAATGCAGTCATTACTAACTCTCTGCTAAGCAAGTGCTTGTATTTTGATTCAGTAGCTGAACAAGCACTCGTGTACTAGGGATTTATATTGAAGGACTCAATGAGTGGCTTGTGAACACCGAAGGCAGAAACTTTCCTGGACCTGAGGGTCTGCCTCAAGCAAATTATCTGCATTACCAGCCTCCTGCAGCTCTGTCCCTGCTGTGGTTCTTGCTCCCATGCTGCCTTCCACACACTTGGAGACAGTGTGCAAGATTTTGAGGTATGGAAGAAGAATATTTATTTTAATATCCTTTCCTGTACTGCCTTTTTCAAACATACACACACATGCCACACAGGCATTTGGAAAACCATAGATATAAAGTGTAATCATATTTTTCACATTTTATTTAGATGTGAATATTTATTTNTCTCCCCATCTTTTGAGTGAAGACTCTCATTGCACTGTCTCCTTTTGAGTTACATGGAACTCTTCAACAAATAAATTTTGTCAATTAGAGTCAATAAATTACACTGGTATATTGGCTGTCTGCACACTGTTCTAACTGTGTATGTATAAACTCCAGTTTGCTCTGAGATACACCTGTCAAAAACTACCTTTACTGTCATATTGAAAGAGTATCTGAGAGTGCCAGAGAGAGCGAAAAAGACACTCTGCTCCCTTGTGGCATGCTCCTTGATATTATCTTTAAGATTTATAAAGCTGAATTAAACTTTCAGAATGCAAATTTCTAGCTCTGCTTCAACCAATCTATTCTTTAAAAATCTACAAACTTTACAGTAAATCTCACATGCTTAATCTGCCTGCAACTATTTTTCTCTGATCTGGATATTTTCTATAAAAGCATAGTTCCACAAAGCCCTTTAACATATGCACAAAGAACACTAATTCTCTTTCACCTATATAATTTTATAATTTAGTATATTCTTATTTATCTTTTCTCTTTCTTTTCTTTTCATTTCCCCCCCCCCCTCCCCTTATTTAAGGAGGATTGAGGGGGGGGGTTGCATTCTTTTCAGTGTGATCTCCTGAGGTAGTGAGGCCTAAGCTCACAAGATCTGTGTATGTTGTTCGGAAGGTTTACAGGTTCACAGGTTATTCTGACTTGGAAGGGACTCACAGGATCATCTAGTCCAACTCCCAAGCCTCCCACCAACTATACCATGTCACTGAGCNACCCGGCACTTAGTCTTGTTGAATCTCATGTTATTGGAGTCTGCCCATCTCTCTAGTCTATCAAGGTCCCTCTGAAGGGCCCTCCTACCCTCCGGCAGTTTGACGTTTGCCCCCAGCTTGTTATCATCTGCAAACTTGCTGATGATGGACTTAATTTCCTCATCCATATCATCAATAAAGATGTTGAACAGTGCTGGGCCTAACACTGACCCCTGTGGGACTGCCAGCTGGATGTAGCACCATTCACCAACGCTCTCTGAGCTCGTCCACCCAACCAGTTTCTAACCCAACATAAAATGCTTCTATCCAGGCCATGCTCTAGTGGAAGGATCTTACCTAAATTCACTGTAGGTGGAAGTATCTGAGAAAGTCAGCCGAGGCTTCCTATATGGATATTGGAAAGTGAGGCATTTTATGAGGCACTTTGTCCAGCCTATTCCACAACAAACTTTTGGATGAGAAGAATTGCACTGTAGTCTCTGCAATTATATTTATGATAACTTCTTTGACAGCTAAGAGAGCTTGGAGAGATTGTCTTTGTTGTAGACATCTGTACTAACACCTACATTTTACCAGTTAAATCACTCCCTGTATATGAATTCCCTCCACTCCTTTCATCCCAGTAACTCATTAACAATTTTACCCATTCTACAAATATTTGACAGATGAGAAAAAAAAACTCAAAGATGTTCAATTCCTGCAAGTTTTGTGCAAAACAAGGATTAGAAGGAATATTCTACTATGACTACTTATGTGCAGGAAAACTGCAGACATAAGACTCAGCTATAGGGACCTGAAAGAAACTAAGATAAATGTTATTAAAACCATAAACCATGTTATTCAAAATGAAGAATCCAAGGAAAAGATCCAAAGCCATTGGACACAATCAGTCTTCCTTACATCTGATATATCTTTGAGTTATAAAGGCTTTCCAATAATTTTTATATTCATGAAAAACAATTCACTGATTGAGAGGCAGTATAACGGGACGTTGACCACTAGAATGTAATGAAGCAATCCTTAATAAAATGCATCTGTGGAAGCAGCAATTTATGACCTCAGGAAAAAATATGTCCATTTGCTACTTCAGAACCGGATTTTATATAATTTTTTCAAAGAAAAATATGAATTTAACAGGGTAGAAATTTCAGTGATCTTTTTATGAAGTGAAAACCACAGTAACTCTCACCCTGGACTTAGAAACTACATATGAGAATAATTTTCTCTTATTAGTGACAATAAATGCTGACACAAACACCAACAAAAAAAAATTAAGGATTTAATCCTGAGTTTGTTTAATAGTTTTTTTTTTTACTGCTTGGGCTACATTATATTAAAGATGATGAAAGTAGACATGCTGAAATAATCTCCTTGCTATGCCATTTTACCACTGCTGCCCTCTGCTGCATGGAACACTTTCCAAGGGTCTTTATTTCTTACTAAGCTCATGAATTATTAGTTTTAGACATAGATGTTTAAGTGCATATGCAAGATTGTTTTTGTTTATTCCTTCAACTTGCAATGTTTATTCAGCAACAGAGGAATGTGAATTTTCCAGTATGACTTAAAATTGTCAAAGTAAATAATTATCAAAGATGATATATAGAATAAATGCATTGTCAAATTTATTTTGTAAAGTAGAATGACTTACTTCAAGAGGTATTTTGACTCAGTTAAAAATGCTGCAAAGTACATTACATTAATGTTACTGGGTTTTTTTAAATGTCATCTCTCAATGAATGCTCTAAATGAGGAGGCAGTAAGAACAGAAGAAAATCCATAATGAACAGCCTATGAATTCATATCCTTCTTCAGTACAGTTTGTTGCATCCATCTGTATATCTCAGGAGAAAATGTTATGTGTTATATGCCATACTCCTAACAATTACAAACCTATTATCTGGGAAGATGTTACTTCTACTCCAGGGTAGCCCAATTACATTATATTAATATATCTTTGAAAACATACTCTCAGATGGGTACACATCAAAATGCTTATGCATTTAGCAAATAAAAGTTATAGACAACTATATGATGTTTGTCACAGAATCTTAATAATACCCGAAATATGATTTAAAAAAAATTTTCCAGCACAAAAATGAGCTTAGGGTCATCGGTAATTTAGCTATAGTATTCTCAGATTATGAAGCAGCCTTTTCTTCTTCCCATGCATTTTCTACAGGATTCATGGTTTTGTTGAAAAGCCTGCAAAAGTCCATGGCTTTTGTCAATTTTATTCTGTTTAATAAGGATCAATATTTTTAATTACGTTTTGAGTGGAATAAGCATAAAACTGCAAGGCAAGCCTTATGAACAGAAAGATGGGAAGTGAAATGAAAGGAATAACCCCAAAGACACCCAGAGCAGAGGACCATAAGATCTAAGAAATGTTCCACTAGCTTTAAGAAAAGTTTTACAAAGATCAGCTTCTATCTCAACAACAGAAAATGCTATTTAGGCAGCACATGCAAGACTGACACTGTCTATGGTCCTTTCCCATCACACCTCCTGCACATGCAGTCATTAAAATTAGCTGTCAGAGGGAACACTCATGATTGTTGTCATTAGTATATGCTTCCACATCTCTAACTAATCCCTCTTTGCAATGCTTTTATAAGATCTTGTGTTAAGAATTTTTTTAATTCCCTACAAAGTGTGTAACATAGGATTTTCTTACATCCTTTTAAAATCTATTAGTTTCAATTACTATACTGTAAAATTTGATAAATGACAGTTCTGGGTCCATTTTATCCACAAACTTCATGATTTTTTAACTTCCATTACCTCGTCGGCTTTCTCCAGTCCAGATTGAAGTATTTTCCTTCTAGATTTTCTCTAATAAGGCAGTTGTTCTATCTCTAAATAATTTTAGTTGCCTTTGAACCTGTTCAAACCCCATGTTCTTCCCATTCAAATAGTAATACATATTAAAGAGGTAGGCAGTACACTACACTCCTCATAGTTGAAATTGGATGTACCTAAGCTGGGGGGTGGTTTGGTTGGTGGAACTAGCAGAACCCTTTCTTTTCCTCTAGTATTTCTAAACAAGTGTTGATGGCAGGCATTTGATTTAGTTTACTATCTTAATATAACACAGCTTGTGGAATATTATATTGCTTTGTAGTTCATGTTAATATTCATATTGATGCATAAAGGCAGTGATCTGTGACAGTTTTCACCTTCCTCCCGCATGTTCTGTAAGGTGATTGGCTCTAAAAATCTATACAAGGAAAATGTGTGCTGAGGTGGGGTGGTGGCAGATGATGTACACTAAAGTTTACGGCTGGTGAAGCTAAGAGCAGGAAAAAACCTGCCTTTATTTCCAAGGTCCTGCCTCACAGCATGTGCATAGCAATCAGAAGTTAAAAAGAGATGCCTCTTGCTGCTAACATGAGAGTAGGCTTTATATATGGATTCACCTGATAAATAGTTAATTTTAAAGGAATTTACTCAAATTACAAAAAAATATTGCTTGGATTTACCAGAGTTGCACATGAACTGCATCCTGTATTCTTGAAGAAAATCTTGTTTCTAAGCATTTTCTTGGTGTCTTGGAGAACATTCTCTGTGAGCCATAATTAATTTAATTCAGCCCTTTGTTAGCTCAGAAAAGGCAGAGCTGCTATTGCTTCCTGTTGACTTGAAATTTGGGGAAAATGACAAGAACACTTTTAAAAAAATAACTACTTATAATTGAGACATTTTCTACAGAACTTCATAAGTCTTAAAAGATTGAAATATGACCTTAGACAGAGTGTGAATAGATTCAGTTCTAAGGGATAATATTTAGAGTTGATAACTGACAAATTTTACTTGACTCACTCCAGTTTTTCTGTGTAATGGGTGCTTGTTTAAATGACTTCTCTGTGTCTCTCTCTGAACCACTCAATCCTACTCTCTTCCTAATGTTCCTGTTTTTCAAAATGCTTCTTGTTAATATGTATCTCACATGCTAAATTGTGATCCTTGGTGCACTTAAGAGAATATTATTTCCCCCAAATGAAACTATTAAATTAAACTGCTTACTTTCAAGATGTTTACAAAGATGTAATTTTCCTTTTATTCCACTGTCTTTCAGGTTTCAGTGAGCTCCGTATAAACACAGAATACAGTCTCCTTTTGTTTTCTTCTGCCTTTGTGAGCAATATAGCCCAGTTTCAATAGACAAGTCACTTTGAGACACCATTAGTCTAAAAGCAAAAGAAATTATGTACTGCAGTGTCTGTAGTGATTAATGGGAAACATGAGTATATTTGCTTTATTTTTGTAGTGGCTGCTTTCAGCTGCTGTTAACACACCAGTAACAATACTGGAATAATGCAGTGAGAGTGTTTATGTGTAAGACAGAGAGACAGCACGTCATGCTGAGAAATGCTCCACAAATAAGGAAGTCACTGCCCAATGGAGTTTAAAGGCATTACTCATTGAACCAACACAATAACGCTTCTTTACTTATGACTAGTCTAATACTTCCCAAGATCCCTGAGTTTGTAACTACACAGAAACTTCCTAAACTAGGAAATACTGGACATGTGTATTGACACATCATACCTTGTTAATCCTGGCTGCCTCTGTTGGCCAGGACTGCCAGGGTAATACGTATATCTGTTATATTACTTCCATTATTAACGTAGTTCAGCAAAGAGCTGCTCTGGAGGAAGGCACTGTGACAGAACAACATATAAATATAATAACTTCCTCTTTATACTCAAGTTATATTTTCTCATTTATCAGCATGGATTTATGCTGTTTAGTGGAGATGGGATAGTTGAACCGACACAGTAAGAACAGCAGTGCCACACATAAGAACAGATGTGCCTTGTTGCAGGGATTTGCAGAAGTGTGACAGTGACCGCAGTACTACACACTAGAACAGAGGACATACCAGCAGTACTAACACCTCCCTACTTCAGAGTAGCAAATTTGAGTGTACACATCAGCACAGCCAGCCTTTGTTCCGTGACCCTGTCTAAAACAGTCTTTACCTATATAAAGACATTGGGGAGCAGTTTCCTGTACAGTACCACTGTTCCCAGTCCTCTGTAAGAGCAAATACGCTGTAGTTTGTCAGGAATGCACGAGGGTCATCACTGAGGACATTTTTAAGGTTCTGTTCATCAAGGAAATGGCCGTTCACGCTTTTAATTCTGATGGTCCTCTTACCATAACTATAACTTAGACCGCTGCATAACAGCATTTCCAGATGCTCCAAGAGGAATTCAGCCTTTTTCAACCACGGGAAACTGAAAAGAACAGTTGCACCGCTGGAAATGTTCCATGATATTTTATTTAAATATTTCTATCAAGGAAGAGTTTTTGAATTTCAGTTTCTAGCCTTAGCTGTAACTCAGATTGGGAATTCATCCAGGATATTACCCAAGGCTTAGAATCTTAAACTTATACATAAAACACAGAAGGGATCGAGTCCAACTCTTAAATGACACCACTTCCTCCCTGGCGGGAACTGAACCCCCGGTCTGCTGCATGAGAGGCAGATTTTCACCTTCATAAGCAGTTAGTTTAATAAAGAATTCATTTAATTTTATAAGAATGGAGCTCTTAAATCATCTATCACTGAGGACCATTCACAAAATATTAAGGATCACATGAGCTTAATAAAAAAAATTATCAAGACAAAGAATTCATTAGTTTGATTACATATTATTGTACATATACAGAAGACAGCTGTAACACTATCACTAAAACCTACCAAGCTTTCATTTTTAATTTGCTAATTGAGCCAATGAATATTCATGACTCAAACTTGTAGTGATTCTGCAGTTCACTTGTCTGCTATGTGATTTGTAACATTGCCATAAAAATCCAGACTAGTAGAAAATGTCAAAGAAAACTAACAGACTGTGCAAATTGCCCTTCTGCAAATTACCCTTCTTTTCAGATTGTATCTTACTCCCTATACAATAGTAAGTACTATACTGAGGACCTTACTCAAACTTAAATTCATGTCCTTTTCAACAGGGAAAGCAACTGACTACAAGAGCATGTTATCATTTAGAGCCCTATATGATCTGTACCTTTCTCTGGTGCATCACTGTTCAGACAACTGGCTTTAAAATTTTGCTTAAAAATGGCACTTGCAGTTTTCCATAACTTATCTAAAACAAACATAAACTATAGACAAAAGAGTAAAATTACTGAACAGATCAAGTACTGCACCAGTAACTTTGCATAATGATTGCTTAATATTGGCAATAATCTGAGATTACTTTTTTAACAGTTTAATATAAAGTGTTGTATTAATGTTTAATATAAAAAGACCCTTACAATAAAAATGTGTAAATGAATAATAATAAATAATAAGGTCATAATTTGAAAATATTTTTTATCTATAAATTATTCATCTGTGAAATAAACCATCATGGTTTGTTACCACAGATTTTTAACCACGTTTGTTTAAATTACACATTGTGGGACATTCCCAAAAGATAGAATTACTGAAACCTCTGCTGAATTTATAAGGCCATAATGACAAAAGATTCCGATAAAAATATTTGCGAAAGTGTAATTTGTACCGTTCCCAAACCAATTTAAATACAAAAAACTAACTCCCTGGTTGGGACTGCCATTTGCCATGCAAAATCCATCACAACAGATGTCTCAAATTTCCTGAGACATTTTCCCAAAGAAGAAAAATAAAAGTACATCAGCTAGATGCTCACAATCTATAGGAATTGAAACCATCAACACATCTCATCTCTCACATTTTTATAAGGCTCCAGCCCTGCCAGTTGCAGCTATACCCCATCGTTCGCGAGGAAGGGGACAGGCCAGGGGTCTCACAGAAAGCCAAACTCGCAAAGAAGTGCAAGTCGTTAATATGCATGCAGGCCATGCCCATTGCTCCACCCTCCGGCAGTCTGGAGCGCTCCAGACAATTTTCTGCTTCTCCCCTTGGACTGTCAGCACAGGAGAGCAAAGGGAACCGTTTCTGAGCCCCCTCTGACTCAGGAGACAACCCCCCCCCGATAATCTGTTGGCTTCTCCAGGCTGCCG